>JAMKQA010010745.1:0-20484 GCA_024699735.1 Posidonia australis
AGCATGCATCCCTCCTATCTGGTGGCCAGCCTCCTAGGCCGGCGGGAGCATTACCATCTGTGAGTGTTGACACCATCCCGGTTCAACAACTCCTGCTCCCACATTCTGCACCACTAGTTGCACCACCACCTGCTTTTCCTTACCCCTTTTATCATACACAAGGTTCACCCTTCCTCCCACAGCACACTGCACCCATGCACGGGTACACTCGCCATCCTACCGTAGCACCAGATGGTGGAATGGTGGATCCGGAGGAGCCCTTAGGGGCGACCCATACAGTGTACGCGGCACCCGCCTCTACTGCGCAATCCACAGCTGCAGTGGCTCTAGATGCTCTCCTCACGAGAGTAAACAATCTGGAGCGCACTCTCCGACAAGTGCAAGGGGGGACCGCAAGTCCTACAAATTCGGGGACCTCTGCTATTTCCTAGAGGCGACTCTCCCCCCAAATTTCCATGGTAGGGGCAGCCCCATTGCCCACCTCAAAGCCTATTGCGGAGACCTCACTCAGCTTTAGGCTAACGAAAGGTTGTTGATCCGCCTGTTCCAGAAGAGTCTCACGGGGCCCGCGTTGAAGTGGTTCACTTCCCTTAACATGGCCACCATCAGGACTTGGGATGACCTTACACAGGCATTCCTAGAACAATATTCCTTAAACCTCGACTTAGTCCCCAAGCGGGAGGACCTAGTCGCTCATAGGCAGAGACCCCAAGAAGCATTCGGGGAGTATCTTGGACGTTGGCGGTCCTTAGCCTCACAGGTCAAAGATAGACCCTCAGACAAGGAGTCTATTGAGATCGTGATCCAGGGAGCACAGCCGGCTGTCGAGGCTCTGCTTAGCATTCAGCCAGTCACCACCTTCACTGCACAGCTTCGGGCGGGTGCTTGTGTCGAGAGTTCACTGCGCGGCGGCAGTTTTCCAGCACTCTCTGCATTTGCCAACCAAGCCACTGCCTCACATAGTGGTCCTAGCAGCAGCAACAACAACATCAATCCACCCAGGAAGCGGGATTCCCCTAAGAACTCCGTCTCCTACATTAGATCCCCTGCTGCTCCAACAGATGTTCGCCCACCCGCACAGCATCAAGTAATTTATGCACCCACACCTACACCTAGGGCACAGCATGCATCGCACATTACCCCCACTGCCACACCTATATATCCTAACCCCCCGGCTAAGACGCGCCCACCATTGGCATATCCACAGCCGAAGCGACAACGCCGTGACCGACGCCACTATACCCCTTTAGTGGAGCCATTGAGCATGGTATTCCCCAAAGTCGCATCCTTGCTGAGGTTGCCGGAGGTACGCCCTCCGCCTAATCCCCTGCCATCCTGGTACAATGCTAATGCGTTCTGCAATTTCCATCGCGTGTCTGGCCACACGACGGACAATTGCTTCACACTCAGGGACGCTGTCCAGGATCTGATTGACCAGAAGGTCATTGTGATAGACACTCAGGCAGCCACCCCAGCACGTCCCCCAGCAGCACAGCAGGCATAGCCAACACACCCTAGCATAGTTAGTCAGCCTTTGCCGCAGCATCTGCCTCCGGAAGCGCCAGGTTCCTTGGGAGTTAATTTTGTTTCTTCTTCTTCTGGGTCGGTTTCATCCCCAATCTGTCCCACCACCTTGATTCATGATGTATCTTCTCCTTTTCCCCATCATTTGTATCGTTCCTTCCTCGATAACGTCGAGGAATCCATTTCTGTGATCCGTCCTGCTGCCGAGTCGGAGAGTCCTGAGGTGCCACCTGTAGCTCACACCCAGCCTTCAGCTCCAGTTTATTTAGCATCCTGGCCCCAGTCTAGACCAACACAGCCGACACGCCCTCAAATTCACCAATACCCTCACCAGTACTACCAGCACCTCCAAGTAGATACCTCTGCTCACCCTAATCCTTCAGCCCCACCTGTACAGCTAGTAGCCCGTCCTCCGGTTGTTGTTACTCTGACCCGTGACATGCATCGTGTTCCTTACAACTATGCCACAGGAATGTGTGCGGAGGTGACGCGGTCGGGTAGAGTATACAAACCCGCAGCCACCAGGCCTAACCCCTTAACTCAGGTCCCTAACCAGCAGGCCCAGCCATCTAGGCCACCAGCACCTATAGCAGTAACCCCTGCCCAATCTCAGGCATACCCTCCTCAGCCACCTAGGCCTAGAGTAGCATCATCCTACCCCACCACTAGCAGCCAGCCTTCAGCTGACATCACCGCCCAGCTGAAGAAGGTTCGAGCCGACATTTCCATTTGGAATCTTATCCATACGTCGGCCGAGCATAGGGAAGCTTTTCTTAGGGTCTTTCAGGCAGCTCGTGTATCCCAGTCTATAGAGCCGGCTACCCTAGAAAACATGGTAGGTATGATCGCTGCACCTCAGGTCATCTCCTTCTCCAGCCAAGAGCTGCCTCCTTCTGGCACCAACCACAATTCCCCCTTGTTCATCACCACGCAATATCAGTGTTTTCGCATCCCCCTCACGCTGGTGGACAATGGAGCAGGCCTTAATGTCTGCCCCTTGCGCACAGCAAATGCACTCGGATTCAAGGCTGAGGACGTTATACCAGCTATGAAAGGGATGACAGCTTTTGATAATACGCATCATGATGCGTTGGGGATCCTTATCATTCCCTTAACCATTGGCCCTGCCCGCTTCGACGTGGAATTCTACGTCGTTGACATTGAACCATCTTTTAACCTCTTGCTTGGACGCCCTTGGCTTCACAAGCATCAAAATATTCCATCAACCCTCCATCGCATGATTCAATTCTGTTGGGATGACAATGTCGTTGTTGTCCTGGCAGAAGACATGGAGAAGGTTGAGTCTGTCTCATCTCTAACCCCACAAACTGTTCATTTTGATCCTAAGCCAACTGATGTTCTCTTCCAGGTTAATCGGTTTGAACCGGTTAATTTTTTTCCTCTGTCAGAGCTTCCCGACCATTTGGTCACCTCTGGCAACCCCCACTTGATGATCGACAACCTGTGTCGCAAATGGGGATATGAGAAAGGATCACCTCTTGGGCTTTACGGTGAGGGAATTGCCGAGCCAATCGAAGTCGAAGAGTGGATGGAGAAAGACGGTTTGGGATACGAGCGAGGCAGTCAGAAGCGATCGCAGCGCCGGGGTAAGTCTTCCAGAATTGTTATTCCACGAGATTTATCCAACTTTATCAGCGCAGGCATTATGGATCTGAACCACAGTTCCAATGCAGTATCAGCGTCATCAGCCTGGGTCTGCCCAGAGGGTTTGTGTCAAGATTACAGCCAGCCAGAACAACAGAGCAGAGAGCAGTCAGCAGCTCAGGTTCCGGTCCAAGAGACAGGTTCAGATGATGATATCAAGGATCTGAGTTTGTTATTTTAGGAGTAGCTTGACATGATCGAAGAGGATATGGCAGAGCATAACCGCAAAAGGAAGGGCAAAGCAGTTGCTACCGCAACACCAGCAGATTCACCAATACCACCCCAGGACCAGGCTTCAATCATGTTCCTGCAAGAAACAGATGAGAGGAATACTAGACTAGTGGAGTCAATCTCCTATCACCCGGGAGGCGGGTCTAGTTGGTATTGGCAGCATAGGCCTCACCATGAGGGTGAGGATCAGAATGAAGCAAGCACGAGTTGGACAGATGGTGGCCCCACCGAGCAGCAGCAGAGCAACCGCCAACAAACAAGGTTTTGTATAGTTAGCAGAAATCAGAATAAAAAGGCATCCGCATTGGAGGCAGAAACATTTAGCTCCTCAGGTCGTACAGACGAGGAAGCACGAGTAGCATTACAATGTCGGTACAAAGATACAAAGGTCACTGTGACAGTCCTCAAACGCCATCAGGGCGAAGAATCGGAGGAAGTTTTTTCAGTAGACATCACTGACCTGGCATTTGAAAAGAAGCCCTGTCAGGAGGAGCAGTCATTCTAGAGGGCATGGACCATATGGAGCAGTCAGAGCCCGTCAATGCCTCCTATTTAAAGAAGTACTATCAATGACTCTCAGCTGATCCCAATGCCTTGCACCGTGAGTCATGCATCATTGCATAGCATAAATAATTCTTTACATTCTTGTTTTTTCTTTTTTGCACAGCATTATCATTGCCCAATGAGGAAAATTGGGAGCCTGCCTGCAGGATGTGTCAAGTCCTCCTCATGTGCCACTACCCTAAGAGCTTAGAGGAGTGGGCTAAATGCACAAATTCCCATGGGACCTATATCTCGTGAGGGAGTTAAAATGCTAGGTCTAGAAAGAGAGCGAGCAGCAAAAAATACACAAGACCTAGGAGCAAAAAAAAAGAGGCATGTAAACAGACAGAAGCTGAGCTCCAACGAGAGAGGCATGTAAACAACCTTACTCCTACCTTTTAGCTTGGAGAGGAGTAGAAGTACACACTTACAATGCCCGAATGATTAAAGGGACTAGCCACACCTTCAACACAACAGAAGTAGCAGCCACCCTCTTCAACGTAAGTGTTTATTACCTTCAAGCAGGAGTAGGGTCAGTTTGGCATGCCTATGAGGGAGAAACGAAAAATGAATCCTCAAAAAAGTAGGTATAGGACCCTAAGCATTTGGCATGGACCCCATAAATCTAAAGGAGAGCCACCAATAACCTAAGTGCTTAGGTTAGTATCACATGAGTCGAGGACAGTGCCACCTCCTATCGCAGGCAAAACAGGCTTCCTTGGCGCTGAGGGCACCAATGTATCTATTCACCATTTCTTTGCATTTGCACAACATTATTTCGCATTTCGACCAGGGGCATGTCAGCTGCCTTATGAGTCGTGTTAGCATTTAGCTAGGGTGCATTATTAAGCATAATTGCAAGGCATCTTATTCGCATTTCGACCAGGGGCATGTCGGTTGCCTTATGAGTCGTATAAGCATTTAGCTAAGACGTATTTTTAGTCAAAGCATAAATTGCATTCACTTTGCAAGGCATTTTTGCTCGTATTACGACCAGGGGCATGTCAGCTGCCTTATGGGTCGTGGTCTGAGCAAGCGGGCATTCAGCCAGGGGCATGATAGTCACTTCCTTTAAATGGAGGAATTTGAAATCAGAAATATATTGAACCTGGTTAGCAGATATGAATTGGCAAGAATCAGTAAACAATGCAAAGCAATATCAATGTTATTATGTCCTATCAGGAGTACAAATATCAATAATCAATTCGAGGCCTCTTTGAACTGCTAGCCTCCATGCTATCGCTGCCACTAGGCGGATCCCCGCTCAGGGGCCACGTCTCTCTGATCTCCGCCTCATATCTAGTTGTGCAGCCTGAGCCTTTGACGAAGGCAAGAATGGAAGACTTGATGCCAACACTCATCCATTGGGCCAACTCATTAGTGGATGCGAAGGAGCCTGCTACATACTTTTTCAGTCTATCCGGGCAGGGGCTTTGCTCTATGGAGTCCTGGCAGAAGCCAAACTAGCGAAGAACCCAAACGGGATGGTACTCCACACCTCCAGAAAATCCAGGGAGGACCACGAGTCGCATGTTCATAGTGTTAAAGAAGGCAGTGAAGTTCTGTGATGCAGAAGTTATGATGCACCATGTCACAGAATCCGCATCGAGATTCCGCAGCTTGTCACACAATTCAAGCACCCCTGGAAGCGACCTTGAATGATGGGTGCGGCTGTAGGCCTCAAAGACACAAGGCCGAGGGTGCAGAATCTTCATCCCTATGTGAGCAGCAAACCAGACCTGGCAAAAAGGGAACTATGGTTAATTATAGCACAACAGAATATTATTAATGGTCAGATGATCTGCTTACCTGCACTAGGGCGCCACATCCGTAGAAGTGGCGAGATTGCCTCGATGCCCGGTCCAAGCCTACAAAAGTTTCAGCCAGTAGAATCGGAGCCAGGTCGGTTTGACGAACCACTACTGCCCAGGCTATCTCGGACACCTCAATAGCCACAGTTGTCCGGCCGTGACTGAAAATCAGCTCCCCGAGGAAGCGCAGCACTAAGCTGAAGAGCCATAGAGGCTTCGAGGAGCGGGCACCAATGATGCTATCGAAGTAATCCAGGCGTATCATGGGAGTAGGACCATCTCGGCAGACGATGTTTTTCTCACATTCTTCCTTGAAAACACCCATGAGACGGCTCACGACGTGGACATAGCTGTCGTGGCAGAAAAACACAGAGGGAGACAAAAAAGGCGACAAGCCACAGATGCGCCTGACCTCCTCCAAGGTGATGGTCATTTCTGCCTGCCCGAAGCGGAACACGTGCGAGGTTGGCTTCCAGAAATGGGCCATGGCACATAGCAGATGCCAATTAACCTCTACTTTGGCAATACTGAGGAGGGAGGATGATATGCCCCAAGTCTTCAGTTGTTCTCGATCAGCAGGTGTCAATGCGTCAATCCAGCCACGCAAAGCATTTGAGCAGTACTTCGGGGTCTCCATGGTTGGATAACTCTGCAAATACAAGCCATAATCAGCCATAGCAGTAAGAGATGCAGGAAAAGTTCAGCGGCATATTGCATGCAAAAATCAAGTATAAAGGCATATACAAGAAAATCCTGTTCGTAAGAGACGAAATGCCAAGAACCAGCAGTAAAATAAAGGAAAATCTGCAAGCAACTGGCAACAGAAAAAATCCACCGAGGAAAATCTGCCATATAGTCAACATGCACACTAACATGCATAATCTTCAAGGGAAATCTACGGCAATACAGAAAGCTGGTGGCAATACAAAAAATTCTGCTGTGAAAAAGAAAAAAAATCTGCAGGATAGCATAGATGCAGAGAAGGTTTATAATGTAATGCATAATCTGCAAAAGCTAGCAAAGATAACAGAAATAGCTTGATTAAATCCAGCAGAGTATTAGCTATGTAGAGGATCATGCAAAGACATCTGCTATGAGGAAAATAACAAAATCTGCATGAAGCAAAACAGGAAAAATGATAGTAAGCCATACCATGATGCGTCCATGCTCAGAAACAGGATTGCATAATCAAATCAAGGTCTGCTGTGTTTTTCTTCACAAGAGGCAGCGGCTTTTCTCGTAAAAAATGAGATTTTTATAGGGAAGCAGAAGGGATTTGTATCAGGAAAGGAAACAAAAAATCACCATTTCTGGGGACGCACCTACATAGCGCAGGAAACTACCGCTCCTAGGCGGCGCACCAAGGCGGCGCACATAAGTGGCGCCCAGAAAAACAGAAATTCAGCAGCATCTGTTCAGATTGTCTACCTCGCCAAAATCGGCGCCATTTTCTTAATCCATCATGGAGTACCTGTTTGCATACAACCTGCACTTACAGAAACCCCGAAGGGCACATCGCAAAATCTAGGACTATCTTATACATTTTCAAAAATGTTATACAGTGTCTTTTACAAAATCTTCAGCAAAAATTACAGGAAAGATTACTCCTCCTCTGATTCTTCCTCATCAGACACCGCCTTTTGGAAGTACTCAACCAAGGTCCTGTTGCCTCCTCGAGTGAGTCAGCGCGACCACTGAGCAGCAGCGGCAGCTTGAGAACGAGGAGTAGAGTTGAGAACCGCCTGGGAGACCTCGGTGTCTGAACAGTCCTCCTCAGACGCCTCCATGGTGAAGTCCCCACTAGTGTCTACATTCGCTCTCTCGGCAAGGAAATCTTGCTGCAAAAGCAAACATGTGTTAGCAATGAGATTTTAAAAAAAATATATAATGGCAGCAAAAGCAGAAAGAGAAGCTTACCCTGATGATGTTGCACCAACACAGTTCCTGCGAAACAACAGAAGTATCAGATATATTCAATAAGGCAGTTTGCAAAATGAGAATTTTACCCGCTTTCGGCGGATGTCAGCATAGAAGGCTCCAAATTGCTCCTCGAAGCCCTACGCATTAAAGCAACTATCAGATTATCATAGTGCATGCAAAAGCAGAGAAAAGCAGAAATGGAAATTCTGTACCTAAGCCCAGTTGGACGCATACCACATCCCACGCCGGCTATCCCGCACAGCCTCCTCGAACAGGTACGACTTCCCCGTACGCCGATACTAAGCAAGGTAGTCTGTATAGTTGACTTCTCGAAGGACGTGCCTGTCCTGAGAAGCCACGACAGCTGCATGCCGGCGCCTAGTAGCTGAACGAGTCATGGCCGGGAGGTCCATGTCAGCAGGAGGAGGGGCAAGAATGCAGAATACATCAGAGAATTGATGCCGCACACGCCCTGGGAGATAAAGGGCTAACTTCTTCATGCAGTAGAATCTCACCTGTTTATCCCTCAGAACGCGGCCAGAGTTCAAGGGAGCCCAGTCGAAGCCATCATACCGAGCGAATGGGCGTAGGTGGACCTGTTACAGAAACAAAAGCTGTAAGTAAAGGAAATGCAACAAACCTGCAAAGTAAAAGCAAAGGAGACTTACACCCTCGAGTTCTACCAGGTCCAGCAGATACTGGTAGGACTCATAGCTGAACACCCCAGCAGCAGCCCAGTGGTCAGGCTCGACCCACTAGCGGGGAAGGGGCAGGAGCTCGTCCCGCAGGCAGCCAAAGCATTGCCCCCTGGTGATGTGCTCCATGATCTAGTACTGTGAATGCAAGCAAGGCAGTTTATCAAATGTAAAGCATAAAATTTATTCAGCAAAGTAACAAAAGCAAATACTTACAGTCAGCAGAGGGTACAGCCCCACATAAAAGCAGCGCCCAAGCTTGACCACGTTATCAAGCCCACAAACCAGCTAGGTATAACTAGCATCAGCCCAGTCATAGTGATCCAGGTGCTCCAGGTTGGTCAAGTACGGAATCCAGTCAGCATGGATACAGTAGGCCGACGAATCGTAGAAGATCAAGGCCAGCAGCTCTAGCAGAAAATGCCTCAGTACAAAATCGAGTTCCTCACTTCCCGACTCGGAGTTGGGCTAGAACTTGTCCCATTCCCTTAGCCACCCCACTGTGATCATATGCTTCCCCCTAGGCGGCTTAGGAAGGACCCAGCCAAGATGTGCAGGCGTGAGGTGAAAGCCATGGGTGGTCTCACCAATAATAGGCTCGTCACCAAAAGGTAGGCCGGTCAGCAGAGCCCACTGATCGGGCAGAACGGTCAACTCACCGAAAGGAAAGTGGAAGGAGTGTGTCTCGAACCTCCACCTTTCTACCATGGCTCGGAAGAAGTTGTAGTGGCCATGGATGATTGGAAGGCGCAGCAAACCACCAAACAGAGACTGATGATGGAGAAAGTCCTGCAGAAACTCCGACAGATGGTGAAAATGCTCGAGCATCGGACTCTAGTGGCACCGCATGATCCGGTTTGCATTCCCCTCCTAAAATATGAAGCACATATTTAGAGCTGGGTCAAAAGCAAAAGCGCAAAAACAGAAGGCAGAAAACAATTTAAAGTGCATCAAAGCAAAGAAATCACCTCAAACTCGGGGCTCTCGCAGATGTGACGGTCGCTCAACAGCCACCCCCCGAAGTTTCCAGACTCTTGAAAAATGCAATTGTCAGAAGATACCGGATTTGAATATTCTTCTTCTATACAGTTCGAGCTTACCTCAGCAGGGATAGCAGGCGTCGAACTACGGGAGGCCCGCGACCTCGAAGAACTGCCTCCTCATCCGGAACGAGAACTAGAAGGCATGTCCCCCGAAGACTGTGGGGTTCTCACCTTGTGAACTGAATCATCCAGTAGAAAGAAAGTCAAACAGCAGCAACAGGCGATAAGATGCAAAACGTCGAAATCAGATAGGGCATTACAGTCATTGGCAAAATGGCAAAATGTTGGGCATTTTAGTAAAAGCAATAGCATATCAGTATTTGGTGGTTATGAAAACTATCAAGCAGTTCAATGCAGAACAATCAACCATAAAATCAGAGAAATGCATTAGTATGGTATAAACACAGCAATATGGCAATATTCGCCCAAACCAGTGACCTTCATGGCCAACTCATCAGCCCCCACTATCAAAGCAGCCCGCCGGAGCATCGCTGGCAGCCAGTCAGCGCCACCAGTGGCCCGCACCTTCCCTTGGCATGCCTGCATTCCCAAACCCCGCAGCCACCGTGCGAAGTAGTCTGCCAGAGCCCGCAACTGCCATGGCCAGCCACCGCAACTGCAGCCCGAGCCTTGCTAGTTCGCCGCCGTAACCCGTGCGGAACGAGCCCGCCACTCCAAGTCCGTCGGGGACCTCCAACCGTCGACCACCCGCAACGAAGAACAGGGATACAAGCAAAAAAAATGGGGAAGAGGAATCAGAACTTACGCATGCCTGCAAGCAGCGGTCCAACCAGTCCTGGAGAGTCTGATCCATGTCGCCGCCGCCTGTCGTCGCTGCACCCCGCACCACGCCGACGTGCCCGACGCGCGCACCAGCCACGAGCACTCCCTCAGCGCACTCCTCGCGCGCTGCCGCTGCAAGGACAGGAAGTGGGCACCACCACTGTAGGGGAAAGGAGGAGGAAGACGCAGCCCCTTTCGCGTGAAGAGAGAAGATATGAAGAAGAGGAAGAGGCGCGGTTTTTGTTTTTGTTGGAGGAAGAAGAAATTTTATTTTTTTCCTTCGTAAGGCTTATGCATGACGCCTTGGAAGAAAAAAAATAAGATGCATCAACGTGACCAAGCAGCATGCAACTCTTTGCATTGCCAAGCAGTTCCAAGCAGCAAGGAAAATTTTGGCAGTTGACCAGTGGGGCCCGCACGAGAAATAAGCCATAGTGCAAAATGCAAAATGACTGTGACAATTGCGTTCCAGCCCTTATCATATCACAGCTCACGCATCAAGTGCAGAATATGCAGTATCCAGCACATGGCTCATAAAATGCACCATGTGGGGTAATTTGCCGAAAACCCCTACATTTTGAAAAATTGCAAATCAGTCCTGGAAGGACGCAGAAAGTTTTTTTCAGAGCAGACATTTGTCGATAGACAGCAAAATCTCAAATGTCACCGCACAGTTGCAATACAGCAATCAAAAGCAGTTTGGTTGGGTAATTTGCTGAAAACCCCCTACATTTTGAGAAATTGCAAATCAGTCCTAGAAGGACGCAGAAAATTTGTTTTAAAGCAGACATTTGTCAATAGACAGCAGAATCTCAAATGTCACCACACAGTCATAGTACAGCAATCAAAAGCAGTTTGGTTGGGTAATTTGCTGAAAACCCCTACATTTTGAAAAATTACAAATCAGTCCTTGAAGGACGCAGAAATTTTGTTTTAAAGCAGACATTTGTCAAAAGATAGCAGAATCTCAAATGTCACTGCACAGTCGCAGTACAACAATCAAAAGCAGTTTAGTTGGGTAATTTGTAGCAAATCCCCTACATTTTCAAAAATTGCAAATCAGTCCTGGAAGGACGTAGAAAATTTGTTTTAAAGCAGACATTTGTCAACAGACAGCAGAATCTCAAATGTCACCGCACAGTCGCAAAACAGCAATCAAAAGCAGTTTGGTTGGGTAATTTGCAGTAAAGCCCAAAAGTTGTGGATATTTTGCACATAACTCGTCACCCTTGCAAGCAATTTGAAGAATCGTAGCAAAAAAGAAATCCGAGCATGCATCTCGACAAGAGTGCCAATCTCCGCACCGCAACCTCGGCATCAGCATTTTGCAGTTCCTTCCAGGGGAATAATCCTGGGGTTATCGCTTTGTTTTCCGGGATCTCATCCTGAGCGGATAAGACCCTTTTGCACCTTTGGATTTCCGCAGGGGCGGAATCTAGCTTGCTTGACTTTGACCAGGCAGTCATTGTGCTTTGCCCCTTTGGATTTCCGCAGGCGCGGAATCCAGCTTGCTTGACTTTGACCGGGCGGTCATTGTCCTTTGCCCCTTTGGATTTCTGTGGGCGTGGAATCCAGCTTGCTTGACTTTGACCAGGCGGTCATTGTCCTCTGCCCTTTGGATTTCTGCAGGCACGGAATCCAACATGCTTGACTTTGATCGGGCGGTCATTGTCCTCTGCCTGTTGGATTTCCGCGAGCGCGGAATCCAGCTTGCTTGACATTGACCGGGCGGTCATTGTCCTTTGCCCCTTTGGATTTCTGCAGGCGCGGAGTCCAGCTTGCTTGACTTTGACCGGGCAGTCATTGTCCTTTGCCCCTTTGGATTTCCGTGGGCGCGGAATCCAGCTTGCTTGACTTTGACCGGGCGGTCATTGTCCTTTGCCCCTTTGGACTTCCGCGGGCGCGGAATCCAACTTGCTTGACTTTGACCTAGCGATCAATGTCCTTTGCCCCTGTGGATTTCCGCGAGCGGGAATCCAGCTTGCTGATCTTTGACCAGGCGGTCAAGGTCGTGTGCCCCCTTTTGGATTTTCGTAGGTGCGGAATCCAGCTTCTTGGCTTTGACCGGGCGGTCAAATGTCCTTTGCCTTTCCTAGGCTTTCCTTGGCTTTAACCAGGCTGTTAAAGTCCTTGGTTTCTCGGATTTACTTGGGCAGGAAATCCCATGGCTCGACCTTTTGACCTGATGGTCAAGGTCCTAGCCCCTTTCTCGGATTTCCTTGGGCAGGAAATCCCGTGGCTCGACCTTTTGACCAGATGGTCAAGGTCCTAGCCCCTTTCTCGGATTTCATTGGGTAGGAAATTCCGTGGCTCGACCTTTTGACCGGATGGTCAAGGTCCTAGCCCTTTCGTCGGATTTCCCCGGGCAGGAAATCTAGTTGTTTGACCCACTGATTGGGCAGTCAAGGTCATTTTTTTCTTTCTCTTCTGGATTTCCGCGGGTGAGGAATCTAGTTGTTGGACCTTCTGACCGAGCGGTTAGGGTCCTTTTGTTTTCTTCTTTTGAGTTTTCGCGGGCCCGAAATCTCTTTGTTCGCCTTTGGTTCGTGCGGACCAGGCCCTGCTCTGCTTGAGAAATTTTCTATTTGTCATGCCCCCCTTTCCTTTTTCTTGGGCTGGTACCCCCAACTACTCGGTTGACAACCGTCACGTAGTCAAGCGGTCGGGGTTGGCAAGGCTTGATTAGCTTGTCATATCCCTTCTCTTTGGTTGATAACCTCATAATCCGGTTGATGAGTCCGAAAACTTATCATTTTCTTGCCAGTGTTTTGCTTCTATTTGTGTTTTTCAGCATTAGCATTAGCTTCGCATCGGCTTCCAGCATCGGATCTTGCATTAGCATTTTGCATTAGCATTGCATTCCAGCATTTAGAACAGTAGGTGCACGCATCTTGCATTTGGCAGCAAGTCTTGACTTTCGATGCATCCGCCGAATAAGTGACTTACCGCCTACAGCAAATACCATCCTTCTGCAACCTCAAAATGGGGGTATCTTGTCAACCCTGAGCATCGGTCTTGGTTCCCTTCATCCCTCGACCTCACTCAGGGAGGTGCATCTGTAGACACCCTGTTTTTGAGGTGATTCATTGATAAGGCTCCAATTGTTGCTTTGGATATGGCCGATCCTTGAACCAACTCTAAACCCATAGCAAGCCAGCAGCCCAATCTAAAAACCAGACCAATAGGGGAGAGCACATAGCTATCACACCAACCTAGCACACCTAGCTAGCACATCTAGCTAGCACACCAACCTAGCACACTTCCCTAGCACACGTAGATGGTGCACTTAGCTAGCGCACATCCCTGGCACACAATGCTGCGCAGGCTGCGACTGCTGGCTTTCCACCTTCCTTGGTTGTTACCTCCAACAGCGAATGTGCTGTGGAATATTCCAGGCTCCTTATCTGCGAGGCTCTCCTTATTCCCGTAACTTACCCCTGAGAGCTCCCTATAAAAGGACCCCCATAAGTAGCCTTGAAAAGGAAAAATCCTGAGAGCTTAGAATCCTGAGTAGAAACCCTGCAACCAGCCACTTTCCGCTCTAAAGCCCGACCTCTGCACGAGCCTCTCCACCAATCCAATAGCTTATTTTCATTCCCTGGAGCTCCTTCTTGCGTCCTAGAGCCTTCCAAAACAACAAGGATTTTCTTATCTCTGATATTGCATGAAGGAACATTTCGTGAGGTAGGCTTTCTACCTCCCCTTTTTATTATCTAAATGTCATTTCAGAACTGAATAAAACATGCTAAAACCTTGCGTATGATCTGTTTTGTTCCATGTTTTTGATGTTTACATGTTAACACGCTCGCATTTTATGCAAATAATCTCCATGTTAATCTATGTTTGCATTTCTAGCATGTAATCCACATGAGCTATTGTTTCCTTGCATATAATATTTTGCCACGCACCATGTATGCCCTTGCACGTAGAAGCATGCGCATTTGATCATCATTTACACATGTTTTGATTTGTTCTATCCAGATCATGCTTGTTCTTAAGTATTTCACACGTTTTCATGCATGAACCCACCAACTCGCTTTGGTTTCAAATGCTTTGTTTTCATGAGATTCTTGTTCCTATGCACTTGCAGCATGTTTTCCAGTTTTTATCATGGCATAATCCCTTTAACACTTGCATGTATCCTCCTTGCATCTCTGCTGGGTGGGTTCTGGATCAGGTCACAGTCTGATCCAGACTCCTTGGGGTGCACATCCCAGTCGCACCAAACCTGCGCACCAGTCTGGCGCACTCAGCAGGCGCACCAGACTGGTTAGAGATCAGAGCACTTGCATTTAGCCCATACTTGCTTGGCTTTATCGCAGAGTTTTAAGCCTGTTTCTTTCTGACTGATTCTCTGGTTTGCCAAGATGCCACTTGCATGTTTTTAGCTTTCAATCAAACTGTTTTCCATTTGTTTTCTCTGCTTTGTTATTCAACTCCAGGTTGAATCTGGTAGACTGATTGCACCTTACTCCCTTGTGAGAATCATGCGTATCAGTCCATGATCCAGAGGCTTGGCTGAATCATTGCTTTCTACATCTAGTTCAGATAGATGAGATCTTGTGTGAGGCTTCAGGCCCTTGAGCTCAAGGTCATTTCATTGCATTGCATTTGCATTTTTAAATCTTTTAAGGCTTATTTTCCGAGCTTTTCCAGAATGATTTTCTGCTGCATGCTTTTCTAGAGTGCACCCTCTGATGTTTTGCTTTGCATGGCTTTCTGTTTTGCCTCTGCATACATTACTGGCCCACCTAGACGCACATAGGAGGCGCTCCAGACTGACGCACCAGTCTGGCGCACCAAACAGGCGCAGTGACCTATTTCCAGTAGCACACAGCATGTTTTTTATATGTTTTGCTTGCTTTCTTGACCCGTTTTTGCTTCTGGGTTTTCATCAGATTTTCTTCCATGATGCATTAGGAAGGCACACCTCTGTTTTCAGCAATTTTCCTGCATCTTAGCTTGCATTTAGGCATATAATAAGCAAGGATGATAAATCGCTCCAAATATTAGATCTTTGATCATATTATGCAATATTCTTGCATCAACTCTTGGCCCGGCACACGAGCGATATTTCTGAGCATTAGGACACACTCCTACACATCATGCACCTATACTCTAGACACCACAAGCATTTGCATGGCATGGCATATCGCCCTCGGGCGTATAGCAAAAGGCTGCAAAGCCAACATTTCATTTGCAAAAGAGAAATCATTAGAAGACCGATTTATCGGGTGTGCCAGGGTGCCTAACATCTTCCTCGCACGTAACAGGGATCCTTACCCGCATTTCTGGTTTTGCACAGCCCCCTTTTATTTGGTTTGCATGGTTTTTTTCATGTCTTTATGGTTTTCCTCGTCTTCCATAATAGACTAGGTGGCGACTCCTGCATTTTTGCATTTTTTTTTCCCCTTTTCTTTTTGCCGTGGCTTTGCCGCTTTTGGCACACATATCACCCATTTGTGGCCACCCCCGTCGGCATGGTTACACCCCCATTAGCAACCATTTGGCACACTTGGTTAATCTTGATCAAGATATCTACTCATTCCAACAACTCTCTCGTTTTCTTGAGAATACCCTTGCACTCTAGAGCATCTCCAGCCCCTCCAAAGCAACATGGAAGTCTTATCTTGGGTTTTCTAAGAAGGAACACCTTGGACAAAGGTAAGTTCCTCTCCTTTTTATTACTTTTAATCTTAATTCTTGCACTGGATTAACATGCCATGAATATCATTGGTATCCTGATTTTATGCTATTTACATGAGAATTTTAGGATGAGATGATTGTTCCATGCATAAGATACTCTACATGTAAAATCAGAATAAAATTCTGCATTGTAATATTTCTGCAAATGGCCTTTCTTCTCTATTTCTTTACATAAGGAACCATGATTTCTGCAAATTCTGCGTTGTATTCATCATTTGCATATGGTTGTCAAGTTCACTCACTCATTTCCTATCCTTTAGAATCCCATGCAAGTATTTCAGCCCAAAACCCATGATTTAGCATGATTTAAAACCAAATGATAAAAGACTTTCATTTGTTTGTATCTCATCATGTTTCTGTCACTTATTATCTGTATAACTGATCTGGGTTAAAGAAAAGCCATCGATCTCTGAAATCTAGACCAGATTCTGAATCAGACTGTAGTCTGATTCAGGGTTTCTGGGGAGCACCATTCTGGCACACCACAGTGGCGCACCTTACCGAAGCACCACTCTGGTGCACCAGTCTGGTCAGAGAGCAAATCACCCTATTTGCATCATCATCTGCATCGTTTCCTGGATGCTTTTGACTCTAGTTTTCCTGGTGTTGATTCTTTTATATTACATGTCTTTACATCCATGTTTTCAACTTACGATGACACTATTTTTAAGACCTTTTGCACCTTGCATACTCAGTCTATTGCTGAAATCCGGTAGGCTGATTGCCCCATGAACTCTTATATGGAGGTTATTATGCATTGGCCCATGACCCAGATCTAGGTAGGATGGCTAAATCTTATTGTTCTTACTTAGCATAGGGAGGGTGTGATCTTGTGTGAGGCGTACAACCCTTGAACACAAGACCCATGTTGTGTTTTCATATTTAGACTTCAACAGATGTTGATGATGCATTTCTTGATGAGTTTACAAGATTACAAGGGTTTTACATGGCATTGCATTCTGGTTTGCATCATATTACATGATATTGCACTGCATGGTATTCAGATATTTTCCCTGGCACACTTTCCTAGCACCTTAGTAAAGCACATAGGTGGCGCACTAGACTAGAGCACCAGTCTGACACACTACTCAAGCGCACCAGCCTGTTTTCTGTGGCACACAGCAGCTTTTCGCATGGTTTTTAGCATGTTTTCCCGTATGGAGTTGCATTTGGTATTCTCTGCTTGCCTTCCTCGGTATATCAGGAAGAACCTATTCTGTTTTTAGCCCTTTCCATGCATGGTAGATCATGTTTTGCATATAGTAAAGCAAGGATAAAAATCACTTGAAGTTCTTAGATCTTTGATCTTATTTATGCAATATCCTTGCATCAATGCTTGACCTACGATACGAGTGATCCTTCTGAGCATTAGGACACACCCCACATCCCATGCACTCCTATTTAGCATAAGGCACCACTCACTTAGCATGACATTGCATATCTCCCTCAAGCGTACAAAAAAGGCTGAAAAGCCGACATTTCATATAAGTAAACAAGAAACCCATTAAAAGATCGATTTTCGAGTGCACGAGGGTGCCTAATACCTTCCTCGTGCGTAACAGGGATCCTTGCCCATTTCTGGTTTATGAAGACCTTTTCCATTAGCTTTATTGCATGATTTGAATGTTTTAAGCGGTTTTCCTCGTCTTCCATTTTTAAATAGACTAGGTGGCGATTCCTGCTTTTTTATCATTATTTTTATTATTTTTGCCGTGACTTTGCCGATTCTCGCGCATTTGGCCTTTTGCGCCAATCCTGAGGCTGTCGCCGGCATGGTTACAGGAACTAGCGACTTCGCTGGGGATAACAAGATCCCGGCTTTTGTTTTGGGTTTTTCATTTGCTTTGACTTTTCTCCTTGCTTGTTTGTTGCCATACTTCGCTATGCTCGCTCCTTGTAGTATAAGTTGTATCTTGTTTATATTACATGCATACATTTTATATAATGGGTGTTTCCTTTTTACATTTGCTATGCCACCACTGCTGCACATAACCTGCACATGCTTCTGTTTGATTTACAAGTTTCTTTCCCTTCTTGTATATGCCATGTATAGGAGATTAGAGACATTTTTGCTCTCCCCATTTGGTTAATGAAAACATAAAAACCAAAATCAATAAAATATAAGGCAAACTAGTGACAAATTGCAAATTTTCCCCATTGTTTAATAAACTTGCAAGTAAAAAACGTAAAGCATACTTTACATTCATCATATAGGGCATGCATCTTCTCATCTCCTGAGTTTACCAATACAGTTTGCAAAGGACATTTCTCGGAGTCTCATCCTATTGCTTTGGCGTGGGATAAAATATCTGGTGTGTCCCCCCTTGTCTGGGGTCGTGTCGATGTTAGTAGAGGGTACAGCCTACTGCTTTGGCTGAGGACGAGGCCCCAAACACACCACCAGTTCACTGCCTACGCTTTGGCTGGGATTTAGAACGGGGACCTTAATCTTTCTTACATTAAGTCGGAGACCTATTCACCCTTGTGTGAACTTGGAGTAGACGGCTTGGTAGGACACCCCTAGGTTGCGAGGGAGCGCATACTAGAGGCATTCATGTATTTTGCATCTCATACCACCATAAACATTGCATCTTTTCTAACTTGTTTGTTTGTGTGCATAGAATTCTTATCAGCGTGCGAGTTTCTATAGCCTGAGCTCGAGACCTTTCCTTTCGTTGACTCTTGTTGCGACCCCATTCTCAACCACGTCTCCCGAGTTATCCGTCACTTTCGACGATAGCTCGTCCTAGGATCCGTCCTCTCATTCCCAGCCGTAGTCTGATCCGTACCCGCTCACGATCTGCCGTGGCACAGAATACCAGCGAGCCCCTTTCCCCTGCTGTTCAGGAGGAGGTCCCCATTTCAGTGTACCCTTCCTTTGTGTCTGTTCCAGTTATCTCTGCTGCCTCCACTTTCGCCCTAGCTTCTGAAGGACCTCTACCACCCCAATTCCGTGTCCCTATGGCTGCCTCACCTTCAGGACCACCTACTTGGTCTTCCGCTGCTGTTGGGGCCCCAACTGTTGAGTCTGTTCCTCCCCAAGGCTATGTGTTTAAGAGCCCTCCCCCAACTGTAGCTGTCTCTGTAGTAGCTTCCCCCTAGTTTGGCCAATTGGGATCTCAGCCTCCTGTTCTTCCCCTGCTTTGCCTCCATCCTTAGGAGCCGTTAGTGATGATCCCGTCACCGCGCAATAGCAACAAATGTCGGCCCTCGCCCAGCAATTGCAGGGATTGACACTAGCACTGCAGCCCTTCACAGCTTTATCCTTCCTGACTACCGAGTTGCCTTTGCAACCAACTCTAGGATCACAGTTTGCACCCACTGCACTACCCCCACAGCCGTCGTCGTCCCTCGTCTCTCCAGTGATAGGGGTGTCGACATTACCTTTTGTAACATCATCACAGAACCCCCCACAGCATGCATCTCTCTTATCTGGTGGCTAGTCTTCTAGGCTGGCGGGAGCACAACCCACCATGAGCGTTATACCTGAGGCCATTCCGATCCAATAGCACTTGCTCCCGCTCTCTGCACCACGTGTAGCACCACCCCCTGCATTATCCTCAACACTGTATCAAGCCTCATCTTTTGTCCCCCATCCCACAACACCCATGCACAGGTACACTGGCCATCCTGCCGTAGCACCAGACGACGGAATGGTTGATCCAGAGGAGTCCTTTGGGGCGACCTGTAGACACCCCGATTTTGAGGTGACTCATTGATAAGGCTCCAGTTGTTGCTTTGGATGTGACTAATCCTTGAACCAAACCCAAACCCATAGCAAGCCTGCATCCCAATTAGAAAACCAGACAAGTAAGGGAGCACACTTAGCTAGCACACCAACATAGTACACTTCCGTAGCACACATAGCTAGCACACCTCCCTAGCACACATAGGAGGCGCACATCCCAGGCGCACATCCCTGGCGCACAACACTTCGCAGGCTGTGGGCTGCTGGCTTTCCACCTCCCATGGCTATTACCTCCAGCAGCGAATATGCCATGGAATCTTCCAGGCTTTTCGTCTGCGAGGCTCTCCCCATTCCCATGAGTTACCCATGAGAAAATCCTATATAAGGACCCCCATAGGTAGCCATAGAGAGAGGTTAGAAATCCAGAGCTGAAGTTAGAAACCCAGAATTCTGCAATTCTACTCTGAGCTAGCTTCTTGCACGAGCTATACCCTCTGTCCAGCAGCATATATTTGCTTTCTGGAGCATTCTCTTGCATCTCGAAAGCATCCTTGGTCCTTCCAAAGCAACAAGGATCTCTTTATCTCTGAAATTTCGAGAAGGAACATCTTGAGGGGTAGGCCTTCTACCTTTTCTTTCTTTTCAGTTATATTTTCAGAAAACATGATAAAGAATGCTTAAAATCCTACGTGTAGACTGATTTATTCCATGTTTTATGAAGTTTTTATGATAAACATGTTAGTTCTCTATGCAAAATAATCTCCATGCTAGTCTTTACTTTTGTTTCTAGCATAAAGCTTGCATAAGTTGTCTTCTTTTATCATTTCTTTGCACATAGCTTTGCCACGCACCTTTATGTTTTTGCACATAGATAT
>JAMKQA010010746.1:0-20946 GCA_024699735.1 Posidonia australis
TCTCCATGTAGGAGTAAGGTGCAAACAACCTACCATATTCCTACCCAAGACTGAATATCCAAGGGGAGAAAACAATTGGAAAATGATCTGGTTTAAAACTGAAAACATGCATGTGAAATCTTGGAATATCAAAGAACCAACAATAATAGAATCAAGCTCAAAGTCCTTCATAAAGCCATGCAAACAAAGATGCCAATGTGAGTGCTTTGCTCTCTGACCAGTCTGGTGCACCTGCATGGTGCGCCAGAGTGGTGCTCTGGTTTGGTGCGCCTGAGTGGTGCGCCCTAGAGAATCTGGATCAGATTGCGATCTGATCTAGAATCTATCCCAGAAAAGAGATGGGTAACTCATGTTAATGCCGATTGATTTATGCCATTGTTAAAAACTGAAAACATGATGGGATGCACATGATTGAAAGCCATCTTATTAATCATGTAATCTAAAACCTACATGCAAAGTGCAAAGAGATAAAATGTGATACAAGCAAATCCAACCAAAACACGAACAGGCCATGTTATCTCTACTGCATAACTCTTACATTCAGAAGCTTAGCATGGATTTATGTGTAAAGAAACAATAAGAGAAAGACAACTCCTATATGCAATATGGTGCAGATTTTATGCTAGAGGAAAAGTAAGCATGCTTGCAAACGAGAATATAGATTAACATGGAGATCATTTTACACGAAGGATAAGCAAAATCATCATCAAAATCTCATGAAAACATAAAGAAAATCAGACCATATGCAAGTTTCTAGCATGTCTTATTCCAATGTAAAAGAACAAGAATTAAAAGGAAAAGTGAGAAGGCCTACCTTGTCTTAGATGTTCCTTCAAAGAAGAACCAAGATAATAAGCTCCTTGATGCTTTGGAAGGGCTAAGAATATCTCTGGATGCAAGAAGAAAGGCAAGAACTCAGTGGGACAGCTGTAGAATTCTGGTTGCAATTGTGTGTCTTGAACTTTTTAATCCCTCCAATGGCTACCTATAGGTGTGTCTTTATAGGGAACTCTCATGGGTAACTCATAGGAATGTAGGGGGCCTCGTAGACGAAAAGCCTAGAAGATTCCATGGCGTATTCGTTGCTGGAGGTAACAGCCAAGGGAGGTGGAAAGCCAGCAGCCAGCAGCCAGAAAAGTGGCTGTGCGCCAGCTTGGTGCTCCAACTATGTGCACCACCTATGTGCGCCACCTATGTGTGCCAGGTAGGTGTGCTAGCTAGGTGTTCCAGGTAGGTGTGCTAGCTAGGTGTGCCAGGTAGGTGTGCTAAGGTAGGTGTGCTAGCTAAGTGCTCTCCCCTACTTGTCTAGATTTCTAATTGGGCTGCAGGCTTGGTATGGGTTTAGGATTGGTTCAAGGGTCAGCCACATCCAAAGCAACATCTGGAAAATTATTAATGAGTCACCTCAAAATCGGGGTGTCTACAGATGCCCCTCCTTGAGCGAGGTCGAGGGACGAAAGGAATTAAGACCGATGCTCAGGGTTGACAAGATACCCCCATTTTGAGGTTACAGAAGGATGGTGTTTGCTATAAGCAGGAAGCCACTTACCCGGCGGATGCACCGAAAATCATGACTTGTTGCCAAATGCAAATGCAAAATGCATGCAACTACTAATCTAAATGCTGAAGATGTGATGCGAATGCAAGATGGTAATGCAAGAGCCAATCTCGAAAGTCGAATGCAAAGCGGGTGCTAACGTAAAACACAGGAGTGGATGTTGTGCAAGATGATGCGATGCTGACGCTAATGCTGAAATAACAAGGCAAAAGATAAAGAATCCCTACTCACAGAAGAAAACATAGGTAGGAAATTGATAAGTTGTCGGACTCATCAACTGGATTATGAGGTTATTAACATGAGAGATGGGATATGACAAGCTAATAAAGTCTTGTCAACCCGGTCGCCTGACAACATGACGGTTGTCAACCGAGTAGTTGGGGATACCAGCCCAAGAAAATGGGGGGCGTTACAAATAGATTATTTGTCAAGCAAAACAAGGCCCTGTCCGCAAGGACCAAGGGCGAACAAAGAGATTTCGCCCCTGCGAAAACTCAAAAGGGAAAAACAAAAGGACCATGACCGCCCAGTTAGAGGGTCAAATAACTGGATTCCGTGCCCACGAAAACCTAGAAGAGAAAAAAGTAACAAAGAAGACTTTGACCGCCTGGTCAGAGGGTAAAGCAACTGGATTTCCTGCCTAGGGAAATCTTAGGAAAGGGCTAGGACCTTGACCATCTGGTCAAAAGGTCGAGCCACGAGATTTCCTGCCCAAGAAAATCCGAGAAAGGAGGTAGGACCCAGACCATCTGGTTTAAAGGTCGAGCCATGGGATTTCTTGCCCAAGGAAATTCGAGAAAGGGGCTAGGACCCTGACCATCCGGTCAAATGGTCGAGCCACGGGATTTCCTACCCAAGGAAATCCGAGAAAGGGGCTAGGACCTTGACCATCTAGTCAAAAGGTCGAGCCACGAGATTTCCTGCCCAAGGAAATCCGAAAAACCAAGGACTTTAATCGCCTGGTCAAAGCTAAGAAGCTGGATTTCGCGCCCATGAAAATCCAAAGGGGCAATGGACCTTGACCTCCCGGTCAAGATCAGCAAGCTGGATTCCACGCCCGTGGAAATCCAAAGGGCAAAGGACCTTAACCGCCCGGTCAAGATCAACAAGATGGATTCCACGCCCACGGAAATCCAAAAGGGGCAAAGGACCTTGATCGCCCAGTCAAAGTCAAGCAAGCTGGATTCCGTGCCCGCGTAAATCCAAAGGGGCAAAGGACCTTGAATGCCCGGTCAAGATCAGCAAGCTGGATTCCACACCCGCGGAAATCCAAAGGGCAAAGGACCTTGACCGCTCGGTCAAGATCAGCAAGCTGGATTCCGCGCCCGTGGAAATCCAAAGGGGCAAAGGACCTTGACAGCCCGGTCAAGATCAGTAAGCTGGATTCCGCACCCGTGGAAATCAAAAGGGGCAAAGGCCCTTGACCGCCCGGTGAAGATCAGCAAGCTAGATTCTGCGCCCGCAGAAATCCAAAGGGGCAAAGGACCTTGACCGCCCGGTCAAGATCAGGAAGCTAGACTCCGCGCCTGCGAGAATCCAAAACAGGAGAGGAAATGACCTTGACCGCTTGGTAGAAGGTCGACTCTGACCACCCGGTTAGAAGCCAAGGAAAAGGACAAGGAAATGACCTCGAAGGTCGACTCTGACCGCCCGATCGAAGGTCGACTCTGATCACTGGGTCAGAAGCCAAGGAAAAGGAGAAGGAAAATACCTCGACCGCCCGGTCGAAGGTCGACACTGACCGTTTGGTTAGAAGCCAAGGAGAAGAAAAGGAAATGACCTCGACCGCCCGGTCGAAGGTCGACTCTGACCCCCCGGTCAAAGCCAAAGGAAAGGAAATGACCTCGACCGCCCGGTCGAAGGTCGACTCTGACCTCCCAGTCAGAAGCCAAGGAAAAGACCTCGACCGCTCGGTCGAAGGTCGAATCTGACCGCCCGGTCAGAAGCCAAGGAAAAGAAAAGGAAATGACCTCGACTACCCGGTCGAAGGTCGACTCTGATCGCTCGGTCAAAGTCAAAGGAAAGGAAATGACCTCGACCGCCCGATCGAAGGTCGACTCTGACTGCCCGGTTAGAAGCCAAGGAAATGACCTCGACTGCCCGGTAGAAGGTCGACTCTGACCGCCAGGTCAGAGGCCAAGGAAAAGGATTTCGCTCTCGCGAGAATCCATGAAAAGCAACGGAAAGGACCTTGACCGCTTGGTCAAAGGTCAAACAAGAGAATTTCATGCCTGCGAAAATCCAAGGAAAGCAAAGGAAAAGGACCTTGATCGCCCAGTCAAAGGTCAAACAAGAGGATTTCGCGCCCGTGAAAATCCCAGAAAAGCAAGGGAAAAGGACCTTGACTGCCCGGTCAAAGGTCAAACAAGAGGATTTCACGCTCGCGAAAATCCTAGGAAAGCAAAGGAAAAGGACCTTGACCGCCCGATCAAAGGTCAAACAAGAGGATTTCGCGTTCGCGAAAATCCCAGAAAAGCAAGGGAAAAGGACCTTGACTGCTCGATCAAAGGTCAAACAAGAGGATTTCACGCTCGCTAAAATCCCAGGAAAGCAAAGGAAAAGGACCTTGACTACTCGGTCAAAGGTCAAACAAGAGGATTTCGCGCTCGCGAAAATCCCAGGAAAGAAGGGAAAAGGACCTTGACCGCCCGATCAAAGGTCAAACAAGAGGATTTCGCACTCGCAAAAATCCCAGGAAAGAAGGGAAAAGGACCTTGACCGCCCGATTAAAGGTCAAACAAGAGGATTTCGCGCTCGTGAAAATCCAAAGAAAGAAAGGATAGAAGAATCTCGTCCGCCCGAAGTGAGAACCTGGAAAAATAAAAGTGATAATCCCTGGATTGTCCCTTAGGAGGGAAACTAGCTCAGATGTAATCTGGAGGGCATAACTGCTTGCTGCTGGCTCTGTGATATGGAACCTGGTGTTCCTGCTTGGAAGCATGTGCAAAATCCTCTGAAGGAGCCTTGCTGGGGTGCCGTAAAAGTTAGGGCATATCCACAACTGGGCATATCAGATTGCTGTATAGCTACCATGATATTTGATATTCTGCTGGGTGCTTGTAGGCTTCTACTCAAATGTGATATGTCGCACCCTTTGCGGGTTATCCGCATGCTTCACAATCTCGAGGGGTTTTTCTGCAAATTCCCCATATGGTGAACCTGAAGACTTGTGCATTCATCTTCTTAGCATTTTGCCTCTTGCTGACCACTGAGTGAGGAGGACAACAATGCAAAGCAGCCACTCTACGCTTAGAGATACTTGTACTACTTGTATGTGATGGGGCCCATTGGATAATTGTCATATCTGCTAGCCCATGTGCCGTGCAGGGATATCCAACCATGGTGACATCTGAGCATTGTTCTGATGTTCTGCAAACATTGATAGGTGCATTGACCACTAAGGATCATGAGTTACTGTGGGTTTGGGGCATGTCCTCTTCATTGTTGAATATTGCCATGGTTGAAGTGAATTGGCACTTGTTATACGCTGAGGCAGGATTCTGGATACCCATTTTCCATGTCTTTTGCTTCAGGCAGACAGAGCTTGCTTGGAAGAAGTTCGACGGGTCTGCGGACTATTGCCGTACATGTGACCAGCTTGTTTCATGTGCCATGATGACTATGCTTCTTGTGTATTGATAGGCTTATCCTAAAATGCTTGTGAGGAGTCTCATCTGCATGCTTCCAAAAGTAGTACTGTCCCCTTGATCTTCGAGACTTAGAAAGGCAGCTAACATGTCCCTAGTCAAAGACCTATGTCCAACCAAAGAGCCGTTAACATGACCTTGGTTGAGCTCATTTATTTGCCAACATTCCAACTCAAAAGGCAGCTAGCATGCCCTTGGTCGGAACGCCGACAAACGCCTTGCAAAGTGATGCAAAAATGCAAAAGTGGTGAACTCACCAATGCTCAATGCCAAATGATTTAAAAGATGGAGGCAAGATTTATGCATTGTATATAGAAGTGTAGACACCCCGATTTTGAGGTGATTCATTGATAAGATTCCAGATGTTGCTTTGGATGTGGCGAACCTTTGAACCATCCTAAACCCGTACCAAGCCTACAGCCCAATTAGAAAACCAAACCAGTAGGGGAGAGCACTTAGCTAGCACACTTCCCTAGCACACCTAGCTAGCACACTTCCCTAGCACACTTCCCTAGCACACCTAGCTAGCGCACCTCGCTAGCACACATAAGTGGCACACATACCTGGCGCACAGCCACTTCGTAGGCTGCGGCTGCTGGCTTCCCGCCTTCCTTGGCTGTTACCTCTAGCAACGAATATGCCATGGAATCTTCCAGGCTTTTCGTCTGCGAGGCTCTCTCCATTCTCATGAGTTACCCTTGAGAGGTTCCTATAAAAGGACCCCCATAGGTAGCCATAGAAAGAGATGAAAAATCCTGAGAGGTTAGAATCCTGAGCAGAAATCCTGAATTCAGCCATTTTCTCTGCTCTAAAGCCAGCATCTTGCACGAGTATTTCCTTCCTTCCAGCAACTTATTTTCGTTCTCTGGAGCACTTCTTTGCATCCTAAAGCTACCTTGGTCCTTCCAAAGCAATGAGGATTCCCTTCTCTTTGATATTTCAAGAAGGAAACATCTTGAGAGATAGGCTTTCTACCTCCTTTTTATCTTTTAAATATCACTTCAGAACTTGATAAAACATGCTTAGAACCTTATATGTGATCTGTTTCATTCCATGTTTATGAAGTTTTTATGATAACATGCTTGCACTCCATGCAAATAATCTCCATGCTAATCTATGTTTATATTTCTAGCATGAAATCTGCATGAGCACTTGTTTTACTGTTTCCTTGCACCTAGTATTTTGCCATGCACCATATATGTCTTTGCACGTAGAAGCATGCCTATGATCATCATTTACACATTTTTTGATTCGCATTATCCAAGTCATGTTTGTTCTTAGGTACTCCACATGTTGTCATGCATGAACCCATCAACTTGTTTTGGTTTCAAATGCTTCATTTACATGATGATTCTTAATCCTATGCATTTACATCATGTTTCCAGTTTTTAATCATGGCATGAACCCATTAGCATTAGCATGAATCCTCCTTTTTATCTGCTGGAGCGGATTCTGGATCAGATTGCAGTCTGATCCAGACTCCCTGAGGGCACCAATCAGGCGCACCCAACCAGCGCATCCATCTAGCGCACCAGGCAAGCGCGCCAGACAGGCCAGAGATCAGAGCACTTGCATTTTACATCTTTGTTTGCATGACTTTATCGCAGTGTTTTGAACTCATTTCTTTATGGTTGATACTCTGGTATGCCAGAATATCACCTGCATGTTTTCAGCTTTTGATCAGATTGCTTTCTTTCTGTTTTCCTTGTTTTGTTATTCAGTTCCAGGCTGAATCTGGTAGGCCGATTGCACCTTACTCCTTTGTGAGAATCTTGCGCATCAGCCCATGATCAAATAGGTTGGAACTTGTGTGAGGCTATTGGCCCTTGAGCACAAGGTCCATTATCATTGCATTTGCATTTTTAGCACTTTTAGCGCATGTTTTCCAGGTTTTTACAGAATGTTTTCTACTGCATGTTTTTCAGAGTGCATCCTCTGATGTTTAGCTTTGTGTGGCTTTCTTTTGCCTCTGCATATTTTACTGGCCCAGCTAGACGCACATAGGTCCCTTTCCCCTACTGTCTAGGAGGAGGTCCCTGTCTCGGGACACTCTTTCTATGTGTCTGTCCCTGTTATTTCAGCTGCCTCCACTTTTGCCGTAGCTTCTGGAGGACCTCCACCACCTCATTTCCGTGTTCCCGTGGCAAACCCACCGTCGGGACCACTTGCCTGGTCTTCTCCTGCTGTCGGGGCCACAGCAGTCGAGCCGGTCTCTCCCCAGGGCTATGTGTTTTCTTGCCCTCCTCCTACTGCGGCTGTTTCAGTAGTAGCTACCCCCCAGTTTGAGCAACTGGGATCTCAGCCTTTTACTTCTGTCTCTGTCTTGCCTCCTTCCATTGGAGCCACCAGCGACGATCCCGCGACCGCGCAGCTGCAACAGATGTCGGCCCTCGCCTAGCAACTGCATGGATTAGCACTGGCGTTCCATCCCTTCTCAACTTTGTCTTTTCCAGCTCTCGAGTTGCCTGCGCAACCGGCTTTAGGACCACAGTTTGCACCTGCTGCACTCCCACCACAGCTGTCGCCATCCCTTGTCTCTCCGGCAATAGGGGTGTTGTTGGCATTACCCTCTGTTACACCAGCACAACACCCACCTCAGCATGCATCCCTCCTATCTGGTGGCTAGTCTCCTAGACCGGTGGGAGCATTACCATCTGTGAGTGTTGACACCATCCCGGTCCAACAACTCTTGCTCCCACATTTTGCACCACTAGTTGCACCACCCCTTGTTTTTTCTTCACCCTTTTATCACACACAGGCCTCATCCTTCCTCCCACAGCACACTGCACCCATGCACGGGTACACTGGCCATCCTACCGTAGTACCAGACGACGGAATGGTGGATCCGGAGGAGCCCTTAGGGGCGACCCATACAGTGTACGCGGCACCCGCCTTTGCTGCACAGTCCACAGCTGCAGTAGTTCCGGATGCTCTCCTCACGAGCGTAAACGATCTGGAATGCACTCTCCGGCAAGTGCAAGGTGGGGACCACTAGTCCTACCAATTTCGGGACCTCTGCTATTTCCCAGAGGCGACTCTTCCCCCGAATTTTCATATTCCGGAATTTGAGAAATACAATGGTAGGGGCTGCCCAATTGCCCACCTCAAAGCCTATTACAGAGACCTTGCTTAGCTTCAGGCTGACGAAAGGTTGTTGATCTGCCTATTCCAAAAGAGTCTCACGGGGCCCGCAATGAAGTGGTTCACTTCCCTCAACATGGCCACCATCAAGACTTGGGATGACCTTACGCAAGCATTCCTGGAACAATATTCCTTTAACCTCAACTTAGTCCCCAAGCGGGAGGACCTAGTTGCTGTTAGGCAGAGACCCCAAGAAGCATTTGGGGAGTATCTTGGACGTTGGCGTTCTTTGGCTTCACAGGTCAAGGATAGACCCTCGGACGAGGAGTCTATTGAGATCGTGATCCGAGGAGCACAGCCGGCGGTCGGGGCTTTGCTCAGCGTTCAGCCTGTCACCATATTTTCTGCACTGCTTCGGGCGGGCGCTCGTGTTGAGAGTTCACTGCGCGGAGGCAGTTTTCCAGCACTCTCTGCATTTGCCATCAGGCCACTGCATCACATAGTGGTCCTAGCAGCAGCAATAACCCAAACACCAATCCACCTAGGAGGCGGGATTCCTCCAAGAATACTGTCTCCTACATAAGATCCCCTGCTGCTCTGGCGAATGTCCGCCCGCCCCCTCAGCACCAAGTAGTTTATGCACCCACGCCTACACCTAGAGCACAGCATGCATCACATATCACCCCCACTGCCACACCTGTATATCCTAACCCACTGGCTAGGACGCGCCCACCGTTGGCATATCCACAGCCGAAGCGACAACGCCATGACCGACGCCACTATACTCCTTTAGTGGAACCTTTGAGCATGGTATTTCCCAAAGTCCCATCTTTGCTGAGGTTGCCGGAGGTACACCCTCCGCCTAATCCACTGCCATCCTGGTACAATGCCAATGCGTTCTGCAATTTCCATCGTGCGGCTGGCCACATTACGGACAATTGCTTCACACTTAGGGACGCAGTCCAGGATCTAATTGACCAGAAAGTCATTGTGATTGACACTCAGGCAACCACCCCAGCATGTCCCCTAGCAGCACATCCAGCACAGCAGGCACAGCCAGCACACCCTAGCATAGTTAGTCAGCCTTTGCCGCAGCATCCGCCTCCAGGAGCGCCAGGTCCCTCAGGAGTTAATTTTGTTTCTTCTTCTCCTTCTGGGTCAGTTTCTTCTCCTATCTGTCCCACCGCTTTGATGCATGATGTATCTTTTCCTTTTCCCCATCATTTGTATCATTCCTTCCTCGATAACGTCGAGGAATCTATTTCTGTGATCCGTCCTGCTGTCGAGTCGGAGAACTCTGAGGTGCCACCTGTAGCTCACCCCCAGCCTCCATCTCCAGTTTATTTAGCAGCCTTGTCCCAACCCAGACCATCATAGCCAGCATGTCCTCAGATCCACCAATACCCTCACCAGTACTACCAACACCTCCAGGTAGATACCCCCACTCACCCTGATCCAATACCCTCACCGGTACAATTAGCAGCCCGTCCCCTGGTTGTTGTTACTCTAACCCGCGACATGCATCGTGTTCCTCACAATTATGCCATAGGAATGTGTGCAGAGGTGACGCGATCGGGTAGAGTAGACAAACCCACAGCCACTAGGCCTAACCCCTTAACCTAGGTCCCTAACCAGCAGGCCCAGCCATCTAGGCCCTCAGCACCTATAGCAGTAACCCTTGCCCAACCCCAGGCACCTTCTCCTCAGCATCCTAGGCCTAGAGTAGCATTGCCCACTCCTACCACTAGCAGCCAGCCTTCAGCTGACATCACTACCCAGCTGAAAAAGGTTAGAGCCGACATTTCCAGTTGGGATCTTATCCATACGTCGGCCAAGCATAGGGAAGCTTTCCTTAGGGTCATTTAGGCAGCCTGTGTATCCCAGTCCATAGAGCCTGCTACCCTAGAAAACATGGTAGGAATAATCGCTGCACCTCAGGTCATCTCCTTTTCCAGCCAAGAGCAACCTCCTTCTTGCGCTAACCACAATTCCCCCTTGTCCATCACTGTGCAGTATCAAAGCTTTCGCATCCCCCTTACACTGGTGGACAACGGAGCAGGCCTTAATGTCTGCCCCTTGCGCACAGCAAAAGCACTCGGATTCAAGCCTGAGGATGTTATACCAGTTGTGAAAGGGATGACAGCCTTTGATAATACGCATCATGATGCACTTGGGATCCTTATCATTCCCCAGACCATTGGCCCTGCCCGCTTCGACATAGAATTCTACGTCGTTGATATTGAACCTTCTTTTAATCTCCTGCTTGGACGCCCTTGGCTTCACAAGCATCAAATCATTCCCTCAACCCTCCATCGCATGATTAAATTATGTTGGGATGACAATGTCGTTGTTGTCCTAGCAGAAGACATGGAGAAGGTTGAGTCTGTCTCAGCCCTAACCCCACAAACTGTTCACTTTGATCCTAAGCCAATTGATGTTCTCTTTCGGGTTAATCGGTTTGAGCCAGTTAATTTCATTCTGCCGTCAGAGCTTGCTGACCATTTGGTCCCTTATGGCAACCCCCACTTGATGATCGACAACCTGTGTCGCAAATGGGGATATGAGAAAGGATCACCTCTTGGGCTTTATGGTGAGGGAATCGTCGAGCCGATTGAAGCCGAAGAGTGGATAGAGATAGAAGGTTTGGGATACGAACGAGGCAGTCAGATGAAGCGATCACAGCACCGGGGTAAGTCACCCAGGATTGTTATTCCACAAGATTTGTCCAATTTTATCAGCACAGGCATCATGGATCCGAACCACAGTTCCAACGCAGTATCAGCGTCATCAGCCTGGATCTGCCCAGAAGGTTCGTATCAAGAGAACAGCCAGTCCGAATAGCAGAGCATTTGGCAGAGTGTCACGCAAAGCACAGAGCAGGCAGAGTAGTCAGCAGCTCAGGTTCTAGAGATAGACTCAGATATCGGAGATCTGGACCTGTTATTTCAGGAGTAGCTATACCTGCTTGAAGAGGATGTAGCAAAGCTTGACCGCAGAAAGAAGGGCAAAGCAGTTGCCACAGCATCACTAGCAGGCTTACCAATACCACCCTAGGACCAGGCTTCAATTATGGTCCTGCAAGAAACAAGTGAGAGGGATACTAGACCATTGGAGTTAATCTCCTGTCAGCCGGGAGGCGAGTCTAGTTGGTATTGGCAGTATAGGCCTCACCTTGAGGGTGAGGATCAGAGCCATGAGATGAGTACGAGTGGGACAGATGGCGGCCCCATCGATCAGCAGCAGAGCAGCCGCCAATAAACAAGATTTTGTACAGTTAGCAGAAACAAGAATAAAGAGGCATCCGCATCAGAGGCAGAAACTCTTAGCTCCTCAGGTCGTCCAGACGGGGAAGCACGAGCAACATGACAATGTCGACATAAAAATACAACGGTCACTGTGACAGTCCTCAAACGCCATCAGGGCGCAGAATTAGAGGAAGTCTTTTCAGTAGACATCACTGACCCAACATTTTAAAAGGAGATCTTGTCAGAGCTGATTGCTTACGAGGAGGAGGATGATGACAATGAGGAGGAGCCCATGCAGATTCCATTCTTTGGTGATGATCCAAAAGGCCCAAATCTTCATGTTGAGGAAGAGACGGAGCTTATCAACATTGGCACGAGCAGCTGCCTTATGCATTATGGACTTATAGAACCTCCATCCGAACCTCCACGGGAGCAACACCTTATTCCTTGGTGTATGGCATGGAAGTGATCCTTCCTTTTGAGGTCGAGATTCCATCATTAAGGATCTTGAAGGAGGCGGAGTTAAAAGAAGCTGAGTGGGTACAGGACCGCAATGTTCAGCTAGACCTAATTGATGAACATAGGTTGCAAGCCCTACATCACGCCCAATGCTATCAGAAGAGAGTGGCCCAGGCATATCAAAAGAAAGTCCGTCCGAGACACTTTGAGCCAAAAGACTTGGTCCTGCGTGCCATACATTTGCTAGATACACGGGGAAAATTTAGACCCAACTGGCGCGGACCTTTTGTGGTCAAAGAAGCCCTGTCAGGGGGAGCAGTCATTCTAGAGGGCATGGACAATATGGAGCAGTCGGAGCCTGTCAACGCCTCCTATTTAAAGAAGTACTATCAGTGACCCTTGGTCAATCCTAATGCCTTGCACCGTGAGTCATGCGTCATTACACTGCATAAATAATTCTTTGCATTCTTGTTTTTTCTTTTTTGTATAGCATCATCATTGCCTAATGAGGAAAATTGGGAGCCTTCCTGCAAAAGATGTGTCAAGTCCTCCTTATGTGCCACTACCCTAGAAGCTTGGGATGTGAGGGAGAGATTTCAGTGAGTGGGCTAAATGTACAAATTCCCATGGGACCTATATCTCATGGAGTTAAAATGTTAGGTCTAGAAAGAGAGTGAGCAGCAAAAATACACAAGACCTTGGAGCATAAAAGAAATAAGAAGACAGAAGTAGTAGACAGAAGCTATGTTCCACCGAGAGAGGCATGTAAACAACCTTACTCCTACCTTTTAGCTTGGAGAGGAGTAGAAGCACGCACTTACTAAGCCCAAAAGATCAAAGGGACTAGCCACCCCTTCAGCACAATAGAAATAGCAGCCACCCTCCTCAGTATAAGTGTTTATTACCTTCAAGCAGGAGTAGGGTCAGTTAGCATGCCTATGAAGGAGAAAAGAAAAATGAATCCTCAAAAGAGTAGGTATAGGACCCTAAGCTTTTGGCATAAGCCCATCAATCTGAAGGAGAGCCACAAATAAACCTAGGTGCCTAGGTTAGTGCCACATGAGTCGAGGACAGTGTCACCTTCTATTACAGGGAAAACAGGCTTCCTTGGCGCTGAGGGCACCAATGTATCAATTAGCCAATTCTTTGCATTTGCACAACATTGTTTATTTTCTAAAACATTTTCCGCATTCCGGCTAGGGGCATGTCAGCTGCCTTATGAGCCGTGCAAACATTTTAGCTAGGGCGCATCCTAGTTAGGCATATTTGTAAAGCATTTTTTTAGCATTCCGACCAGGGGCATGTCAGCTGCCTTATGAGCCGTGTAAGCATATAGCTAGGGCTCATGTTTAGTCAAGCATAATTGCATTCACTTTGCAAGGCATTTTTGTTCATATTTCGACAAGGGGCATGTCTGCTACCTTATGAGTCATGATCTGAGCAAGCAAGCATTCAGCCAAGGGTATGATAGTCACTTCTTAAAAATGGAGGGATTTGAAATCAAAGACATGCCAAATAAATTGATCCTGATTAGCAGATATGGACTTGCAAGAATCAATAAGCAATGCAGAGCAACATCAATTTTATTATGCCTTATCATGAATACAAGCATCACTAATCAGTTCGAGGCCTCTTTGAACTGCTAGCCTCCATGAAATTGGTGCCACTAGGTGGAATTTCGCACAAGGGCCTCGTCTCTCTTATCTCTGCCTCATATCCAGCTGTGCAACCAGAGCCTTTGATGATGGCAAGACTGGAGCCCTTGATGCCAGCACTCATCCGTCGGGCCAACTCAGTAGTGGATGCATTCGAGCCCACTACATATTTTTTTCAGTCCATCCGGGCAGGGGCTTTGCTCTATAGAGTCCTGGCGGAAGCCGAATTGGCGAAGGACCCGGACAGGATGGTACTCCATGCCACCAGAGAATCCAGGGAGGACCACGAGTCGCATGTTTGTGGCGTTAAAAAAAGTAGTAAAGTTCTGTGATGCAGAAGATATGATGCACCATGTCACAGAATCCGCATCAAGATTCCGCAGCTTGTCACACAACTCATGCACCCCCGGGAGTGACCTCGAGTGATGGGTGCAGCTATAGGCCTCAAAGGCGGAAGGCCGAGGACACAGAATCTTCATCCCCATATGAGCAGCAAACCAAACCTGGCAAAAGGGGAACTATGGTTAATGAAAGCACAGTATAATTATCAAGAATTGTCAGATAATCTGTTTACCTGCACCAAGGTGCCACATCCATAGAAGTGGCGGGAGCGCCTTAACGGCCGGTCCAAACCGACATAGGTTTTAGCAAGCAGAATCGAAGCCAAGTTGATCTGGCGAACTACTACCGCCCAGGCTATCTCGGCCACCTCAATAGCCACAGTAGTCCGGCCATGGCTAAAGACCAGCTCCCCATGAAAGTGCAGCACGAAGCAATACAGCCACTGAGTACCCATGGAGGAGCGGGAACCAATCATTGAATCCAAATAATCCAGGCGTATCCTGGGGTGGGGCCATCCGTGTAGATAAGCTTCTCCTCACAAACCTCCTTGGCAATGCACGTGAGTCGGCTCACGATGTGTGCATAACTAGCATTGTAGAAGAACACTGGTGAGGACATGAATGGTGACAAGCCACAGATGCACCTGACTCCTCCAAAGTTAGTGTCAGCTCCACTTTCCCAAAGCGGAAGACATGCAGAGCCGGCTTCCAGAATCAGGCCATGGCACATAGCAAATGTCAGTTAGCCTCCACTTTGGCTATGCTCAGAAGGGAAGAAGAAATACCCCAAATCTGGAGTTGCTTCCAGTCATCGTCTATCAAAGCATCGATCCAACCGAGCAGAGTGTCAGAACAGTGCCTGGGGTCACCATGGTGGGATAGCTATGCAAATATGGTAGTAAAAGCGAATCTGACATAAGCATGGAAAATCATGGCAATCTACCATGGTGATGCAAGAAACACATGCAGAAATAGAAAGAACAAGCAAACAAAAATCTGCAGCCATGTAACAACAAAATCTGCATAGACATGTAGCAGGGAAAAATTCGCAGATTTGGCAGAGAAAAAGAGCAAATCTACAAAGACAGGAAGAACATGCAAGCAAAAATCTACAGCGATATAACAACAGCATCTACATAGACATGTAGTGGGCAGACTTGCGAAGGAAATAAACAGAAAACAAAATCTGCAGAAAACAAGTAAAGCATAGGAAAACACTTACCATCGTGATGCAGAATCTGTGTCTAGAAAGATCAGAAAATGATCAGAAAGTGTGCAAGCAAGGACTGTCGTCATGTTCTTTCAGAAAGGACGGCACTACCTCTTGCAAGAAGCAGCCTATATAAAAGATCAGGAAGGGTTTCAGCAGAAATGGAAAACGAAATTCGCCATTTCTGGGGACGCACCTATGAGGTGCAGGTAGCAGACGCACATATGCGGCGCACCATGGTGGCGCACCTAAGTGGCGCTTAGAAAGACAGAAAATTTTGATAGCACCTGTTCAGAATGTTCACATCGCCAAAATCGACGCCAGTTGTGTAATCCTTCATGGCATGTCTATTGCATACAACCTGCATGAACAAAACCCCGAAGGGTACATCGCAAAATTGGGGGAATCTCTTATACATTTTCAAAATGTTACAAAATGCAAGTTCTATTACAGAATTTCAAAATAAATTACTCTTCCTCCGAATCTTCTGCATCAGATGCCGCTTTTTGCAAGTATTCAGCCAAGGTTCTGTGGCCTCGACGAGCAAGTCGGCGGGACCACTGAACAGCTGCGGCAGCCTGAGAGCGAGGAGCAGAGTCGAGAACTGCCTGGGTGACCTTGGTGTCTGAACAGTCCTCCTCAGACGCCTCCATAGTGAAATCCCCGATGCTGGCTACATTCGCCCTCTCGATAGGGAAATCTTGCTGCAAAAGTAAACTTGTGTTAGCAATTAGAATTTTTAAATGGCAGCAGAGGCAGAAGAGGGAAGCATACCTTGATGATGTTGCGCCAGCGCAGTTCCTGCAAAACAGCAGAATTACCAAATATAGTTCAGGATGGTAGTTTGCAAAAAAAAAATAGAGTTTACCCTCTTTCGGCAGATGTCAGCATAGAAAGCCCCAAATTGCTCCTGGAAGCCCTATGAATTAAAGCAAAGGTTTGATTGTCACAGTTCATGCAAAAGCAATGAAAAGTAGAAAAGCAGATTCTATACATGAGCCCAGCTAGACGCATACCACATCCCACGCTGGCTATCCCGCAGAGCCTCCTCGAACAAGTACGGCTTCCCCACATGCTTGTACCAAGTAAGGTAGTCTGTATAGTTGACTTCTCGAAGGACGTGCCTGTCCTGAGAAGCCACGGCAGCTGCATGCCGGCTTCTAGCAGCTGTACGAGTCATGGCTGGGAGGTCCATGTCAGCAGGAGGAGGGGCCGGAATGCAGAATGCATCAGAGAACTGATGCCACACACGCCCTGGGAGGTAGAGGGCCAACTTCTTCATGTAGTAGAATCTCACTTGTTTATCCCTTACAACACGGCCAGAGTTCAAGGGAGCCCAGTCGAAGCCATCATATCGAGCAAATGGGCGTAGGTGGACCTGTTACAGAAATAGAAATGGTAAGCAAAGAAAATACAACAGACGTGCAAAGTTAAGAGGCAAAGGGACTTATATCCTCGAGTTCTACTAGGTCCAGCAGATACCGGTACGACTCATAGCTAAACACCCCAGCAGCAGCCCGGTGGTTAGGCTCGACCCACAGCGGGGAAGGGGTAGGAGCTCGTCCCACAGGCGGCCAAAGCAGTGTCCCCTGGTGATGTGGTCCATGATCCAGTACTGTAAATGCAAGCAAGACAGTTTATCAAATATAAAGCATAGAAAGAAATTTGTTTTGCAAGGTAACAGAAGCAAATACTTACAGTCAGCAAAGGGTACAACCCCACATAAGAGCGGCGCCCAAGCTTGACCACATTGTCGAGCCTGCAGATCATCCAGGTGTAGCTAGCGCCGGCCCAGTCATAGTGATCCAGGTGCTCCAAGTTGGTCAGGTATACAATCCAGTCAGCATGGATACAGTAGGCTGACGAATCGCAGGAAATCAAGGCCAGCAGCTCCAACAGAAAGTGCCTCAGTACAAAATCTGCTTCCTCACTGCCAGGCTCGGGGTTGGGCCAGAACTTGTCCCATTCCCTTAACCACCCCATGGTGATCATATGCTTCCCCCTAGGCGGCCTAGGAGGGACACGACCAAGATGTGCAGGCGCAAGATGGAAGCCGTGGGAGGTATCACCAATGATGGGCTCGTCTCCAAAAGGAAGGCTCGTCAGCAGAGCCCACTGATCGGGCAGAACAGTCAGCTCACCAAAGGGAAAGTGGAAGGAGTGCGTCTCGAACCTCCACCTTTCTACCAAGGCCCGGAAGAAGTTGTAGTGGCCGTGGATAATGGGTAGACGCAGCAAACCACCAAATGGAGACTGGTGATGGAGGAAGTCCTGCAGAAACTCCAGCAGACGGTGGAAATGCTCGAACATCGGACCCCAATGGCATCGCATGATCCGATTTGCATCCCCTTCTCGAAATATCAAGCACAGATTTAAAGCCAGGTCAAAAGCAGAAAGCAGAAAGTAGAAAACAATTTATAATTATTAAGTACATCAAAGCAGAGGAATTACCATAAACTCGGGACTCTCGTAGATGTGATGGTCGCTCAACAATCGCCCCTCGAAGTTTCCAGACTCCTGAAAATGCATTGTTAGGAACATTGGATTTAAATGTCCATTGAATATCCAGTTTGGGCTTACCTCAGCAGGGATAGCAGGAGTCGAGCTACTGGAGGCCCGCGACCTCGAAAAACTGTCTCCTCGTCTGGAACAGGAGCTAGAAGGCATATCCCATGAAGATCGTGAGGTTCCCGCCTTGGGAACGGAGTCATCTTGCAGAAAAGAGATTTAAGCAGCAATAGCAAACATGCTAAATGCAGAAAATGCCTAAATCAAATATGACATTCCATTCATTGACACAATAGCAAAATGTTGTGTAGTTTAATGAAGGCAATAGCATATCAGTGTTTGATTGTAAATTTGCAGAAATAAAAACTATCAAGTGGTTCAGTATTTTGTTACAGAATGGTTAGCAGAGAATCAGGAATAATGCAGATTATCATGGCATAAGCAAGCAACGATTATGTGCTCAGTCCAACGAGCCTCATGGCCAACTAATCTCTAGCCTGCCACCACTGGCTTCTACTGCAATCACAGGCTGTCACCTCTGCTCGTTAGAGCATCGCTAGAGCAACATCAGCAACCAACCATCGCTCCCTGCAGTCGTGCATTCCCCTAGCGTGCCCGCATTTCCTAATCCCACAGCCACCATGCGGAGCAGTCCGCCGGAGCCTGCAGTCGCCACGGCCAAGCCCGACCACCTACGGCGAAGCCCCTACATCCCGCAGCTCGAGAGGCACCAGCCCGCGAGAACCACCAGCCGTTGCTACCAGCCGCCACGACTGCGAGACAAGCCCGCAGTCCGCCGCTGCAACCCGAGCAAAGCGGGCCTGCCGCCCCAAGTCCGTCGGAGCTCCTCCAATAGTTGACCACCCGCAAAACAGATGGAGGCATACAAACACACAGAAATGATTAGAGCTTACCCTCGCCGGTGAACCGCGGTCCAGCCAATCCTGGAGGGTTTGGTCCATGCCACCGCCGACAGTCGCCACCTCAGCCGCTCCGCACCACGCCGACGCACCTCACGCGCGCACCAGCCACGAGCACTCCCTCAGCGCACCCCTCGCGTGCCGTCGCTGCAAAGACAGGAGATGGGTTCCGCCGCTGCAAAGACAGGAGATGGGTTCCGCCGCTGCAAGAGAGGAAGATGGGAGGACGCGGGTTTCGTAAAAGAGAGAAAAGAAGATGAAGAAGAGGAAGAGGCGGCTTGTGGAAGAAGGAAGATTATTTTTTCCTTCGTAAAAATATATATGCATGATTGCTTTGAGTATATGGAACCAAACAGCAAGAAGCATGCAGCAACAATCCTTTGCACTACCAAGCAGCAAGGAGAAAAATATTTCTTGGCAGTTAATCAGTGGGGCCCACGAAGGAAACATGTTAGAGGTGTAGAAATGCAAAATGGTTGTGACAATTGCATTCCAGCCCTTATCATCCCACAGCTTGTCCATCAAGTGCAAAGTGGCTGTGTTGAATATATAGCTCACAAAATGCACCATGTGGGGAAATTTGCAGAAAACCCCCTACATTTTGTAAAATTGCAAATCAGTCCAGAAAGGACGCAGGAAGTTTGTTTCAGAGCAGACATTTGTTGATAGACAGCAGAATCTCAAATGTCACCACACAGTCGTAGTACAGCAATCAAAAGCAGTTTGGTTGGGTAATTTGCAGTAAAGCCCAAAAGTTGTGGATATTTGCACATAAGTCCTCACTTTTGCAAGCAATTTGGAGAATCACAGCAAACAAGAGATTTCAGCATGCATCTCGACAAGAGGCCAATCTCCGCACCGCAACCCCGGCAATCAGCATTTTGCAGTTCCTTCCAAGGGAATAATCCTGGGGTTATCGCTTTGCTTTCCAGGATCTCATCCTGAGCGGATGAGACCCTTCTTGCCCTTTGGATTTCCGTGGGCGCGGAATCCAGCTTGCTTGACTTTGACCGGGCAGTCAATGTCGTTTGCCCCTTTGGATTTCCGCGGGTGCGGAATCCAGCTTGCTTGACTTTGACCAGGCGGTCAATGTCGTTTGCCCCTTTGGATTTCCGCGGGCGCGGAATCCAGCTTGCTTGACTTTGACCGGGCGGTGAATGTTGTTTGCCCCTTTGGATATCCGTGGGTGCGGAATCCAACTTGCTTGACTTTGACTGGGCGGTCAAGGTCCTTTGCCCTTTGGATTTTCGCAGGTGCGAAATCCAGCTTGCTGATTTTGACCGGGCGGTCAAGGTCATGTGCCCCCTTTTAGATTTTCGCAGGCGCGAAATCCAGTTTCTTGGCTTTGACCAGGTGGTCAAATGTTTTTTGCCTTTCTTAGGCTTTCCTTGGCTTTAACCGGGCAGTTAAAGTCCTTGGTTTCTCGGATTTCCTTGTGCAGGAAATCCCGTGGCTCGACCTTTTGACCGGATGGTCAACGTCCTAGCCCCTTTCTTGAATTTTCTTGGGCAGGAAATCCCGTGGCTCGACCTTTTGACCGGATGGTCAGGGTCCTAGCCCCTTTCTCGGATTTCCTTGGGCAGGAAATCCCGTGGCTCGATCTTTTGACCAGATGGTCAAGGTCCTAGCCATTTCCTCTCATTTCCTCGGGCAGGAAATCCAGTTGCTTGACCCTATGACTGGGCGGTCGAGGGCCTTTTGTTTTTCCCTTTTGAGTTTTCGTGGGCGCGAAATCTATTTTGTTCGCCTTTGGTCCGTGCGGACCGGGCCCTGCTTTGCTTGACAAATGATCTATTTGTCATGCCCCCCTTTTCTTGGGCTAGTACCCCCAACTACTCGGTTGACAACCGTCACGCTGTCAAGCGGTCGGGATTGACAATACTTGTTTGGCTTGTCATATCCCGTCTCTTTGGTTGATAACCTCATAATCCGGCTGATGAGTTTGACAGCTTATCATTTTCCTTGCCAGTGTTTTCTCTGTTTGTGTTTTCAGCATTAGCATTAGTTTTGCATCGGCTTTCAACATCGGCTCTTGCATTTGCATCATGCATTGGCATTGCATCCCCAGCATTTAGACCAGTAGGTGCACGCATTTTGCATTTGCCTTTGCATTTGGCAACAAGTCATGCTTTCCAGTGCATCCGCCGTATAAGTGACTATCGCCTACAGCAAACACCATCCTTCGGTAACCTCAAAATGGGGGTATCTTGTCAACCCTGAGCATCGGTCTTGGTTCCTTTCGTCCCTCGACCTCGCTCAGGGAGGGGCATCTGTAGACACCCCGATTTTGAGGTGATTCATTGATAAGATTCCAGATGTTGC
>JAMKQA010010747.1:0-22449 GCA_024699735.1 Posidonia australis
TTTTCAACGAGAGTTTTCCAATCTTTAAACTTGCCAAAAGCTTCATTCTTGTGCTGCATAAGATAAATCCAAGTCATTCTTGAATAATCATCAATTATCGACAAGAAGTACCTTGACCCTCCAAGAGTTGATTCTCTTGAAGGTCTCCAACAATCAGCATGTATGTAGTCTAGAGTCTTCTTGGTTCGATGTTCAGCTTTACCAAACTGAACTCTTTGTTGCTTACCAAAAACACAATGTTCGTAGAATTCTAGACTTGTAAACTTATGCCCTCCAAGAAGACCTTGCTTGCTAAGTCTTTTCAAATCCTTACCATTCAAATGAGCCAACCTCATATGCCACAGTTGATCAATATTATTACGAGACAAAGCTATAGAAGATGTAGCAGAAGCAGTTGTACCTTGCAGGATGTATAGCGGACCCTTTTTGATACCTCTCATAACTTCATTGTCACCTTTAAAGACTTTTAAAATCCCTCCTCCTCCTTGATACTTAAAACCTTTGCTATCAAGTGTCATTAAAGAGATTAGGTTTTTACCTAAATTTGGGACATACCTGACTTCAGTAAGAGGTTTGACAGTTTCATCATGCAATTTTAATTAGATAGTACCGATGCCTACTATCCTGCATATTTCATTATTGGCCATAGTAACTGATCCACCATCGAAATCCCTATATTCAGAAAACTACTCTTTGTGAGGGCACATGTGGTGAGAAGTACCTGAGTCCAAGATCCAATCTTCTAATCAATGATTGTCTTCAGAAACAGTGAAGGCGATGTCTTGATCTGAAGAAGATGCATCTTGTGCAACAGCAGCTGAAGGTTTTCCCTTCTTTTTCGGACAGTCTGCCTTCCAATGACCTGGTTCTTTGCAGTAATTGCAGATATCCCTCGGGTTGTGCTTCTTCTCCTTGTTCTTTGGCTTTTTCTTCCACTTTTTGTCACTCTTTTCTGGACGTACACGGTTGTTGACGACAATCAGTCCTGAAGCAGAGGTTTCACCTTCATTGTTGGAGGCAAGATGTCGCAACTCCCTAGTGTGAAGGCTGGCCCGAACTTCTTCTAATGAAATAGATTCTTTTCCAATCACAAATGATTGAACAAAGTTTTCATAAGACTGAGGTAAAGATACCAATAGAAGTAGAGCAACATCTTCATCTTCTATTTTAACATCTATGTTTCTAAGTTCCATCAACAGAGCATTCAACTGATCTAGATGAACTTAAAGAGACGTACCTTCCTTCATTCTTAGGGAGAACAAACGTTGCTTCAAAAGCAACTTATTAGTTAACGATTTTGTCATGTAAAGGCTCTCTAGTTTCAGCCACAACCTAGCTGCTGTTTTTTCTTCAGCAACCTCAATAATCACTTCATTTGCAAGACAAAGAAATATTGTAGAGTGAGCCTTTTCTTCCTTAGTGGCTAGTTCTGCTCCTTCAATGTTGTTCGGTCGATCCTTTAATAAAGGTGCCCAGATTCCATGTTGTTGTTTGAGCAGAGTATGCATTTTAATCTGCCAAAGGCTGAAGCTGTTTCTCCCAATGAAGTTCTCCACCTAAACGTTGTGAGAAGACATCCTTGATATGTCGATGATACACCACGTTGCAGACCAAAAAATATATACTCCCCCAAAGAAGGAACTAGCTCTGATACCAGTCTGTTAGAGTAAAAGTGCAGTAAAAAATGAACCAAGGTAGGAAATCAAAAGATAAGAAGAACAAGAAAGAGAACCAACACCTAGATTTTACGTGGTTCACCTCGGAATGGAGCTACGTCCACGGACAGCAGTAGCAATCACACTTTACTATTCAGATGTGTGTTACAGAGGTGGACAGAAGTGGGATTACAACTCTCAGATTCCCCCACATCAATTTTTTTCCCCTTTCATACATGGTTCATAGCTGAGCTATATATAGACTAGATAGGATAGCCCAAAGGGCTGAAATTTATGACCAAGAGTGAATAGCCAAAACAGAAAAACGTCTACCATAAATTCTAGGTGAATTTAGGACCACAAATGAAGGAAAAACGCCTGCCATTGATGCTGGTTTGATTCCAACATCAATCGGATGTTACCAACATCATTTAACACCATTCAGACATTGGGTTAGGGCAGAAAACGTTTGTCATTGATGCTGGAATGTTTAACCAAGGCAGGAAACGTCTTCCATTAACCCTAGGACGTTACAGATGCCTAATGATTTTCTGGAAATAAATATTCCAAACTTCAAGTCATCATTAAGAAAAACAGCAACAATGAGCTCCTCACAATACTCCCTCATCTTGGAGATATTGACAACAAAAGGTTGATAAATCTCCAACTCATCTAGAAGTACACATAAGGGTGTGAAGTAGTCCTATACTATGCGATCCGCTTGACGTAAAGTGAAAATCTATTCATAGATCTCATATATCTTGGAGAAGTTCTTTTCATGACCAAAAGCAACTTGAGCATCATAATGCCTTCGAAAATGCTCTCCTCCACATTGTTGACAATTCAAGATATAACAGCACAATTATTAACAAACTAATCTTCATTAGTAGCATCCTTGACATCAAAAGGAACATGTATCATATGACTAATCTTCCGATGGACACTAAGGAACATCTCGAAAGCTTGAGACCAAAGTAAATAATTTTGTCCATTAAGCCAAACAGAGACACTACTCAAATTTTCCATAAGTACATATCTAGACATGAAAAATAGGCCATAACAACTAAAAAACAACAACAATGATCAAAATAGACAGGAAAAATGCCAAAAAAAAAAAAAATCAAAAGTAATGAGTCACAAATAACTTCCAGAACGTGCAGGCTCCATCCAGGACACAAAAAAGGATTAAATCAACCTCCTGAACGTGCAGTCTTAGTCCGGGAGCACAAACCAAAGGAAGGGAGATGTCAACAACCTATATCATGATGAGGCGATCACTGGTGGGGCTACCAAGCCACCGGAGATGCTAGCACAACTTGGCATAGCAAAGAAAGTTGCCCTTTCTGGACCATCGATAGTAGAAAAGGCCTGAGAGGGGTTGACCAGTGATGGGAAAGACCTTAGAGGAGTTTGACGACGCCGAAGAAGGTGTAAGAAGGACGTTGGAGGGCTAGCTGGAGGGTAGGTATTGCCAAAGACCCAACATCGATAGTAGAAAAAAACCTTCAGGCACTATGGCAATTGGGAGATGTCTCGACAGCTAGGGTTTTGCTTCTCTCTCTCTCTTTCCCTCTTTTTTTCGTGTGTTTGTGTGTATGGGCTTTTTTTTATTAAAGAAACCTTACTCTTGATACCATGTGAAGGGAAAAAGATTAGATGATCTCATTACAGAAGATTAGAGTTACATATATATAGGAACATCCAATAAACGGATATCCAATAACTCAAATAGACTAATAGCTAACTAATCAGTCTAACAATATTAACCTTCAAATTTTACATGGTGTCCTAGCCATGTTCATCCAATTCTTTTGCTAATTTTTTGTGTCAATGTGTCCATGTCTTGCCATATCCACGTCTAAAATCCATGCCACCGACTAACACTGAACGTGGCTTGTGTGGTGCTAAGTATGAAATGTTGGAGCGCCTTATAGGGGACAGTCAATACAATAGAAGCTTGTTTCTTCCATAACATTTGGGAAAAGTGGTTGATCTTCAGAAGAAAACAAGCTGGTCAAGCTTCCTTGCTAGAGGCAGAAGCTAGAGATCTTAGAGGACCATTCAAGTGATAGCAAAGGCTGTGGGTAATCTGGCACAGTTCTGTGCTATTTAACAACGGCACGTACAACAGCTGAGTTGGTGTGGCAGTTGTGAATGTCTGAATTGCAGGCGCACTCAATCACATTTTTGGTTGCCTCTTTGTCTTTGTTTTCTTTGGCTGTTTTCTTTCAATTTTCTTATCACTTGGACCTCTAGTACCTTGCCTACAATCAATACTTCATCTCTCTTGTGCTTGTATTTTGCCTTGCATGTTTTCATTGATAAGATTTGATGGACGTCCTACTTTTGCTAAAAAAAGAAGAGTAGACCAGGACCTGATGACAGTGGCATATATAAAGAGCTTAACTAAAACTGAATGCTGCAGGATGCAGCCATTATACGACTTATATGTGTACATAAAAGGAGGGAAGCTTAAGAATTTACCCAGTGCCAGCTGCTTACCTCAATGAAAGAATGTGAATGCAAAAATGCCCTTAATTTTCTTTCTTCGGGATCAAATAAGACTATATGGCTGGGTGAAGACCAATTCATCACCATGTCTGATACAAAACTGACTGGATCCCTCTTGAATTGGTCTGACTCAGCCAAAACTCCCTTCTCGTCTCTGACCATAAAAGTAAGAAAAGATGAGATGTTTAGAGACAACAAAGGCACAATATAATGTGAAATATAATACAAATAGAATTAAAATAATGAAGTTTTACGTGGGGGAACAATCCAGAAACCGCATTGGCAATTTATGATGTAATGTGGAGTAATATGGAGTATTATGGCATGCCATCAAGAAGAGGATGTTCTTCACTTTTCCTTCATGTGCCTCATTTGCTAGAAAGTTCATGACATCTTCCCTCCCTCTCTGGCCGACACATACATAAGTCAATAAGATAGTCACACATCATTCCTCCAACATTGTACTCCACGAGCACATTGGGGGAAACAAGAAGCAGAAAATAGATTTCTTGTATTTTAGAATTTGAATCTCAGAAATAGATCAGAAACACGCTATACTTTTAAATTCCACTCACATTACAGAAAGAAAAAACACAACCACTCTGTATTGGTCTTGAATCTAACTACCTGATGGATCAAACTCGTGTACAAGGCCACTGGGATATTGGTCACAATAAGGAAAAAGACAATAACCAGCCTAACTGACTGCCATTTCTTGTGGCCATGAGAGGACTGATCGTCCAATAAATGACAGGACATTGCTGCCAGTGAATAACCAGAGAACATCATGGCTATGGGAAGCATTGGAAGAACAAACCTGTTAACCAATGCTTAGTGATAACTTCACAACATATAGAGCAACATTGTTTTTGAAATGAAAAAGAAGAAAAAGAGAGATATACTAACCTGAATTCTTTGTGTCCAAGAGTGCTATAGATCCCTAAATTCCAAGCAATGAGGCCAGCAAATTTCCATTGTTTAGACTTATAAATTCCACATAATAGAAAAGGTAGGGATGTGAAAACCATTGCAGGGAAACCCTGACTAAAATACCAGTGCCACTCGTGTGTTCCATAGTAATCTCCACCAGATGAAAGAAAATTGAATTTTAAAAAATTTAGAGGCACAATGACCCATGAACCATACATTACCCGATCCAAGATGCATGACAATGCAAAAACCAAGGCCCTGCAAAATTACCAAAAACTGAAGAAAGAACTAAGCCCATGAATACTAGAGCATAAGACATAAATATAGTTGTTTAACATGAGGGAATAGACAATTATTTTGTCTGACTATTGTCATATATGCAAATGCAGCTTTTCAGAAATACAAGATTACAGCAAGAGCAATTTTACATGATGGGCAATCAGAGGAGATTCAAGTTTAAGAACATGATATCTGTCACTATGCAGTAATGAAGTTGTAGATACTCCGATTTTGTAGTCATTTGACAGCAAACTCTTCTAGATGATGTTCTGGTTGCGACCACTAAAATCCTAACCCACTTAAACCCACACAAGCCCATTCAGACCCACACAAGTCTACTCTGACCTAATTAAAAATAAAACACATTTAAAACCCAAAATTAATCAAATAAAAGTCCTAATTAAAGAAAAAATTAAATAAAATCCACTTAAAATCCAATTAATCAAACAAAAACCCTAATTCAAGTTAAAATTAAGTAAAATCCACTTAAAATCCAATTAATCAAACAAAAATCCTAATTCAAATCAAAATTAAGTAAAATCCACTTAAACCCAATTAATTAAGTGAAAATCCTAATTAAAGTCAAAATCCATTTAAATTATTTAAAATCCTAATTAATTAAACTAAAAACCCTAATTAAAATTCAAAAAACCTAATTAGAATTCAAAACACTAATTAAACTAAAAACCCTAAATTAAAATTCAAAACCCTAATTAAACCATAAAACCAAATTAAAACAAAAAAAAACCTAATTAAACTCAAGATCCTAATCCAAAACCCTAACTAAGATCCAAAAACCATAAATAAACCAAAAACCTAATTGAAACATAAAAATCCCAATTTAAAACACAAAAACCCTAATTAAAACTCAAAATCCTAATTAAAATCCAAAACCATAAAATTAAATTAATTAAAACCATAAAAACTCTAAAATAATAAAAAAAACCAATTAATTAAACCCTAAGTCACAAAATCAAAAACTTAATTTAAATCACAAAAACCAATTAAAAAATCTAAAAGAAAAACCTTAAAATCCATGAAAATCCCAAAACAAAAATAAAACAAAACCTAAAATAATTAAAACCCTAATTTAAAACCAACTAATTAAACATTAATCATAAATTTAATTAAAATCATAAAACATAAATAAAAGCCTAAATCTAAAACCCAAAATCCATTTTAAAACCTTAAAAACAAAACCTTAAAACAAAAATCAAAAAACCAAAACTAAAAAACCAAACCTTAGGCCCAATCGCCAGCCCAATAGTCCAATTAATTATTAAACCAGAAAACTTAGGAAAACCAGAAAATAATTCCGATGAGCCCTTGATTTCCGACAGTCGATCCCAGAATCTCTAGTACGCATCCTCCTCCCGCGAGATCTCTGGACTTTCCACCTCCGTCACGCATTTCATCCAACGGCGCTGGCCCCAGGAGGAGGAGGTTCGACGGTCCAACAAAGCTTCGCCGGATTTTAAAAGCCTGTTGTCGCCGACAGACCAAGGCATCGGACCCCAGCCTCCTCCAGCACGCAAAAAACCTCCTCCTCCTCGTATCCAAAGACCGATGCATCCAGCCCTATTTTCCAGAGCCACCAGCCCCCTTTTTCGCAACCCGGAGCCTCCAACCCTCGTCGTCGGAGCTACGTCCAGAGGTCGCCGTCGAGTTTCACCGAGAGGACAACCACCTCTTAGTCAGGTAACCCTCTCTTTTAGTTTAAAATTAGCTTTTGTTTTACGTCCCGTTAGCCCCTTGGATCCCCTTAGATAGTGTCGCAGCAGGGAAATCCTCCAGTCTGCCGTCGTTTCCGTCGTTGGTGGTGGGTTCACCACCACCGACGAAGCCAGAGGTTCCCTGGCTCTGGGAAGAGGTCCCTGAGACCTCTCCTTTCCTCCTCCTTCCTAGATTCCTTCTGCTCCAGAGAAGCCCCCTAGAGACCCCCTGTCGTCGTCGTTGCCTTGTCGTCGTCGCCACAGCATCACCGACCACCGTCGAGGAGGCGTCGGAGATCTCCGAACGTCCATGCTCCAGTCCACCACCTCAGGAAGCATCGCCACCTCGCCACAAGCGCCTCTGCACCACCACACCGTCGCTTGGACTGCCATAACATCCAGACTACTCACCGCAGCCATCGTCGTCGACGCAGAGGTGGGAGGAACACCTCGAACCTCTTTGAACCTCGCCGCTGCCTCTTAGAGTTCCGTCGTGGCTCTCCGGAGCTTTCTCAGTCGTCGCCGCGCCGCTTCAGCCACTGGTCGTCGCCAGCCATCTCGCCGTCGCCGCGTCGCTTCGGCCACTGGTCGTCGCCAGCCATCTCGTTGTCGCCTTCCCCGACGCCGACAGAGCTCCTCGCCGGAGCGCGAGGTGGGGGGGATCCTCAGGCCTCCCCAGCCTCCTCCGATGCGTCGGAGACCCCCGTCGCATCAACCACTAGCTTCCTGGGCTGTCGCCCATCCTCTTCCGCGGCTGCAGCGCCCCTGGTCAGTCGTAGGAGTCCCGTCGGAGCCCACATCGGAGTTCAGGGCACCTGTGAACTTCAAAGGAGTTTTTTTAGGTTAGATCCTTTAATCCTAGGTTTTTACTCTTAGATCCTTAGATTATTTAACTTAAGTCCAGATTTTTTGTATTCAGGTCCTTGTAGTTTGTAAAAACTTTCATTTCCTTTATTTTCTCTGTATAATTTGCATATAATCCCCTACATATTTAGATTTTTCATTCTTAATGCATTCAAGCATGTTTTATCACATCTAGGTCCCTAGAGTCATGATTTCTTTACACTTAAGTCCTGAATATTTGCATTTGGCCCTTGAAACATTTTTAAAATGAGTTTTCCCTATGAAATTTACATTCTAAACTCTGAAGGTTTTTAAAATTACATTGATCATCCTTAAAATTGAATTTTTATCATATTTAAGTCCTACGCTTTTGCAATAAGCCCCAGAATTTTTGAAAAATGAGTTTTCTCTGTGAATTTTACATCTTGAACCTTAATAAATTCCATAATTACATTGATCAACAGAAAAACCCAATTTTATCACAATCAGGCCCAAAAATTTTGCACATAAGTCCCTCACTCTTTAGTAACTCTTGAACACAGAAAATTTACATATAAACCTTTAGATTAGTTTTAAATCCATCATTTAGGGTTTAAAATGTTTTCTTGCATATTTTTGATATTTTTCACTTCTTACATTTCATTTTTTTTTATTTAATCATAGATTCCACTTAAAAATCATGTTTTCACTGTGAATTGACCTTAGTCTCACATTTTAATCACATTCGCACTTATGAGTGTATTTTACGCTTTAAACCCTGAATTTTCAGGAAATTACCCAAATACAATTTTCATACATTTCAGTGCCACATGCACATTTGATCCATCATCTTCATGTAGAATAAAAGTCATGAATACATTTTTGATCTAAATTCTCATCCATTTGTGAATTTTGCATTTTAGTCCTCGTGTTTGTCCTTTATTGCGTTTACATCATTTTATTGCTTTTCCCTCCATGTTTACTTGCAAATAACACTTTCTAGATGTTTTATACACATTTTGACATGACTTAGATCGTGTATCATTCTCATACATGTATTTATCACATCTAACCATCCAAATGATCAAATTGCCCCTGCCATCAATTCATGCACCCGTATATTAATTTTTGCACTCAGTCTTGCATAATTTTTGTCCAAGTCATTCTTCAGCACCTTTTTGCATATTTAGACACTTATTCACGCATTTCATATAGTTTCCATCACATTTGCGCATCGATCCCTCCTTTTTAAGTGAGATTGCATCTCATGTGTTTCTTTCTTAAATTTTTTTCACTTTGTTTTTGAGGTCCCTCGTTTTACATTCGATTCGATTCTCTTTAATCCTACATTTCAGATTTTTGATTGGATTTGGATTTCATCGCCCATAAGGGTACACAAACTGATCAGAAGGCCCATATTAGCCCATTTACGGATTATTTATCCTTTCCTGAATTTCATGACTTTTCCCTAATTCTGAGGACTTAGGTCAACTCCATTGTCTATCTTTTTTATGTCTGCATAGTTTTCCAAGGTCTTCCTTCTAGAAACCTCATTATGTCATGTGATTTTCTTTGTTGTGTCGCATTTTGTGATTTCATGTGGATTTTTTCGCAGTTTTCGCACATCATCTTGCACATTCATCCAATTTTGTCATGGCATACATGTTAGTATGTTTATAGCAAGATCTAGGCTTAACAAACATTCATCTAGCCTTTAGCAAGTAATTTAGACTAGAAAGACCGAGTTTCTCGGACATACGGAGGTGTCTAACACTTTCCTCGTGCGTAATAGAAATCCTTACCCGTCCTTTGCTTAACAGGCATCCTACCTTTACAACTGCATTTCATACATTTAATCTTTTGTGATTTTCCTCGTTTTTCTCTTAAAAGACTAGGTGACGACTCCTTTTCTTTTTCATTTTATCCTATCTTGCACCTTCGTCATCTTGACATGACTGTGATCACCTTCCTTTGGCGTGACTCCGCGTCGGACCCCTGGGTTGGCATAGTCACAGAAGTACTATCATTAGGTCATAAAATACATGGAAAGAAAGGGGAAAGTATTGAGCTAGTCGTGTGATCAACTCCCTCTTCATATAGCTTTTCCAGACAATACTACAATGGTCCTCCATAGCTTCTTCTGTGCTACAGTCCTTTATTAATGTGAAAGAATCTATCATCTTGTGAATCTACTAAAAAATTATATCATAAAAGGCACTCCTTAAATTCCCTGGGTAGCTAATTAACAAAGAATGGAGATATATACACAATAATTGCAGATGTAAACTGTACATGTTTTATCCATATCTCATTGTTAATTTTATAAAATAAACTGTATAGTGCAGTTAGAACTACATCATATAATATCCCTAGCATTACACTCTCATGAGAATCTCATTAAGAGAATCTCATTGATAAACTTGTTTTTAAACATTTTCCTATAATGTGTTCCACCATCAGAATTATTCCTAGTCCTAGGAAGAAAAATAGGAGAGGCCTTAGGAGAACTACACGAAGCGAAATGAACACATGATTCACTAGATAAAGGGTAAAAGTAAACTTCATCAAACCCACCTAAGCTCTGCACCTCACAAAAGGTTTCAATGAAGTGTTTTGGTTTATATATTGCTTGAATAGATGAAAGAATTCAAGACCAAAAGAGGGTCACAAACAATGTCAAGTAATCTAAGAAGATGTAAGAATTTTGAAATGCTCAGGATTAAGATCTTCAAATAATATTTTTTATGGAATTTAAAGACATGTTTTATGTTTTTATACAAAAAAAACTTTGGTTTATCAGGGTAATGAATGTTTTATGCTCAGTTTAAGAGTGTAAAAATCTTCAGTTTATACTTTCTAATGAAAAAGGACTTGTACACATAAAATATGTGGTGCTTACCCAATTGGCACCACCTCAAGAAACAACAAGTTCATCTTCTCATTTGTCCAAAAGAGTGCCAAAAGCCCAACATACATCCATGTGATAGCACTTGTTGGTCGAATGGCGCAAGCCAAAGCTGCAACTAATAAACCCAACCTCCTTTGAGCAGCTTGAGATTGCTGGGGAGAATTTTTTGACGAAAACCAATAAAATAATCCAATAGTTGTAAGAACCGTTTCGAAACAATTGGAGTATGTTCTTGGAATACAGAAGAACATGAACCAATTTGTCAACTGACAGAAAAGCTGATACCCAATGTCAAGGTACAAATGTAAGATCCAGCATTAAAAACCATACACACAATTTTCAAATTGCTTAAACAAGCGAATAAATATAGGATACCGCCCATCGTGCAACATACTCATTAAATATGAGATGGGATAGCTTGTATAAGTAGAGATCACCAACGGAGGAAATTACAGACTGCAAAAGCCGTGGACCTCTAATCTGGAAAAGTCACAGATACAGATCATATACCGAATACAAATAAGCCCAAGACAAAAAATCATAATAAGTTCAAGAGGCAACAGACACGGAACCACTAAAATCACTACAAAAGTGCCACACTGGTTTTCAATTGCGAAATCGGTAACGAAAGATCGAGACTTTCTCACTTGAACTCCAACAACAACACAGAACGGGAAAACACCAGCAGAGACCAGGCATATGTTGGCATACCATGAAGGAGGGAGTATCCAAACGAAGGAAAGCCAGCACCTTGTAAAGCGCGACGAACACCATCGGATGCAGGTAGCTCCGGATCCCCTTCTCCCACTCCCACGTGAGATGCCCATACCTGCCAAAACACCAATCACCAATCCACAACCAAAAGGAATCGAAGTGGATCCACTGCGGGACTTACCCGAAGGCGACGCGGTGGGCGACCTCCAGCGCCTGCCAGTGCTCGTCGGGGTCAAAGTAGGTCTGCACCAGGAACGAGTTCAGGGCACGCAACGCCACGCACAGGGCCCAGATTTTCTTCTCCTTGGAGAAGAGGGAGGAAGGCAATGGAGGTTTGTGCTCTGGTTGGAGTCGGGAGTTCGGGTTTTGAGATGCGTTGGGGTTGGGGTCGGTATCGGGAGTGGAAGAAGCTGACGTTCGCCTCCGGACCATTGCCGACCGGTCGCGGGACGTAGAGAGTCGAGGGAAGGAGAAGAAAGGACTTCCTTGCGTTTTTAGAATTTACTGGGGTTCTTTTTTTTTCAGTATTTAAAAATTTATTTCAAAAATGCAATTTATTTTGGATTGTGAAGAAATAAACATGATGTAATCATACATAACACTAAAAATGATGTCTATGAAGGCAATTGAATGGTAGAAATGGGCTGACAGATAAAGGCATGACATATCAATACCTATGGAAAAAGAGAGGCAATTGGTCGTCGATCGAATTGAATTTTGATACCATTAAAAGAAATAAAAAAATTGATACCACTTTTACTCTTTGTTTTGCTTACATATGAAGGCAATCATCATTAAAAAAAAATTACATATGTCGATCTAGAATCGTTCATATTGATTCGAATCTAAGAGAGAAGTAGAAATTTCACTCCTCCTGACCAACTACACCATGGTAGTTGATTTCGTTCATATATTGTTGCCATCTTATTTTTTTTATGTCTTCAAGCTTTTTTATCTCAGATGACCTCCTTGACCTGTGTTACTACAAATTATAATCCAATATTATAGAAAGGACTTCCTTTGTCCATATTATAATCCAATATTTCCAATATGGAGACCTTTCTAAAAAAACTACTTTGTAAACAACTAGAGATTTGGAGATGCACTAAGATTTTTCTAACTTCAAAAAAGGAGACAATACTCGTTCTGATCTCTTGATACCATTTGAAGGAAGTAAATATACATACATGAGACCAATTAATATAGCCTTTGTAAAATTAACTAGCGCAAATCAATGTGAAAAACATCATAAATATCCAAAGCCAGCTGCAGTAGTGAGAAACCAGTGCTACTCTATACTCTTTTTCTATCAAACCACGGTTTTCTGTAATGTGTATGAGAGGTGCTCCCAGTAAACCGCACTCAACTGTACGTTAGCTTCTCTAGTAGCAGAGCTCTTCATGGTATTTACTGCTCTTGTGATCTTGGGAAGAACCTTTTTGCATCAAAAGGCTCGAACGCAGAACCTGGGCGAGAGTAGGAACCACTTCCCACATTCATTGGAGCAAATGCTGCAATAGCCAAAAGAAATCCAGGAAACAAGGAAAGAAAACAATATAAGCACAATAGCACTTTTAAACGAAAAAATACATTGTAACTCGAAGTTTTCTCTGATTGAAACAATACATTATAGAACTAACATAAACTAAATGATAATTGACCAATCAGCAAAGAGTGTATACAACAAACAAAATAAAAGTATTCAACAAGAAATCCAACCTTTCTCCCTCAGTCTTCGCTCCCTGTCATATTCAAACTTGTCACGTATTTGGCCTACTTTTTGCCATGTATCACCCTGTCTAATTCCTCCAAACCTTTGGTCCTGTTGCAAAGGAGGCACATCAAAGTTCTAACCATGACCTGAAGCATGTAACAGTTTTTTTTTTCTTTGCTTAATTGCATCCAAACTAAGGTAAAACAATTTCAAGTAGAAAAAAATCCATTAATTCTCACCAATATCAATGCAAATTCTAACTTTTACCATGATTGTGGAAAATTTATAGGGTTTATATGGATTTTTTTGAAGTCAGGTGTATTTATGATTTAGCAACATGGGCATAAATTGATGGAAAACATACTGCTGACTAAGCACAAACATTACAACCTGAAATCATTGTCATACATAGGGAATCTGTCTTCATTTTACCAACAGTCAACATTAAAGTTCAAAAATTATATTTGTGTAATGGTCAGTTATGCTTAATTCCCTTCAATGATTTATGTTCCATTTTGAGGTAAGTCAACAGCCAACACAATTTCTTCCAAGTTCACCTGCGATTTGGTTTTCTTTAGCATAGGAACTTTTTACCATGTTGAGCAAATATTTGCTGAAAAAACTAAAATTTCTCAAAGTGCAACCTTAAATTTCTCTTTTGTGTTTGCATCTTTTACCAACAGAATCTTTTTTTACCAGTGTACATGTCTCTGATTCTGCAACTCTTATTAGAATATCAACAATATCCCAGTCAATTCACAGCCTGCTCAGGATCCAAACCCTACAGGCTTCTACAAGCACAGCAAGAATTTTCAGAGTCAAGCATATTCTGACACAGGGGTTTGATGTTTGTATATGTTCTGCATTCACCTGCATATCTACGTTTCTAGATGTACCGTTCTCTTGTTTCTACAACAGTGGTGGTCAAATAAGTTTCCATCACTCTATCAACAAAGTAACTAAAAGAAAATGAAGCAAAAAAATCTGCATCTTGTACATACATACTCCAACAAACTGAAAAATATTAACATGTTTTCAGCACATAATTTGCTGAGGAGACAATTGTTCGTTAATATGCAAACAATGGAGAGGGGAAACACTAAATAAAGCAGAATATTAAAATTTGAGGCCACTTTTGGGGTGAGAACGTAGTTTATTTTGAGAAAGACTGGAAAGTTAAATATATTTTTTATGGAACTCATAAGGAATAAAAATAGTATATGGAGAACTAAAGTGAGATAGAACCTGTGTTTGATCAGCAAAAGATTGTCTTCTCCTGTTGCAACAACCAAAATACTTGTTAGAAATCAAATGTCCGGCATAGTGCTTGTGCAAAATTTACAGGAAACGCCTATAATGCATTTTACCTGTAAGGTGAGAAATCTAGATCATCCTCCTCTGCAGATTCATAATTAGCATGATCCTGTGCAATTTTCTTAGAATAACCTTCGTCCCAGTACAACCTCTCCCAGTTCTCTCGAAGCTCTTGATAAAGTTCCATATATCTTTTGCACCAGGGTTCGTGCTCCTATTAGTTCATAATGAAGTACAATAAAGTTTTGATAGAACAACTAGGCAATGAACTTTCTCCATATAAGCCATTGCAAGAGTCATGGATTTCACCCAAATACATTTTACAAATGTTACAAAAAATGAAAAAAAAAATCTGCAAAGAGTTAAAGAAAAATGAAGGTGCTTAAAAATGAAGAAATATATAATTCAGTCCTATAAATTGATCAATTGATAGAAATGGACCTCAGAAACTTCTATAATTCGATTCCAAGCACATTAATTTCCTTTTTCTTTTCTGCTTCAGCCACAAGAGCAACTAGATTCATGATGGCACCGAGGTCAAAACCCTCGACCTATAATGCCCACCATGACAGTTGGGCCTTCAATCCCACTCAATCATTGTCCATTGTACTCATGCATACTTGTTTCTTTGCAAGGTGGTCACTCACCTTCGCATTCAATTAACAAAGCAAGGTCAGATTGACAACCTCGACCTATAATGACCACCATGACAGTTGGGCCTTCAATCCCACTCAATCATTGTCCATTGTACTCATGCATACTTGTTTCTAGCAAGGTGGTCACTCACCTTTGCATTCAATTAACAAAGCAAGCATATGTAAATGTAACCTTGAAGAAACCTACCTTCTTTGCACAGTGAGAAGCCTACTTAGCATCTCAATGATAGAAAGAAAAATTAAAGCATTTCATGCTCCCTTGAAGAAAAAAACAAGTCAAACATGGAGGTTTAAGGACATCTCCCTGATTCAGGATTACCTCTTCAAGCTTACACTCTTATCTCCCAAGCACAACATACATGCTTGCGGAAATTGATAGATTCAACTCCTCAATCAACATTTTGCTTGGTGCCGGAATTGTAATTTTGTTTCTACATGTGGTGCCCATAACTTAAAATATAAATCAGATGTAATTTTTTAGCCTTGTAATCCTTCAGCCTACAAATTCTGTCTTCTATTTATAATCTAGATTTGGGAGGAATGGAGGATGCATTGCTTGCCGTAAGCAAGCATCTCTGGATGTATGATTTCTAAGTTGTAACCTATCGAATACCAAAGAAAATAAACTTGTCAGGAAATCTCCCCAACCCCGACGGTAGAAAAATCCCTCAACAGCCGCAAATCTCACGAATAATACCACACAAAGAAACGCTCGCACTTGAAGTGATATTTATCAGAAAGAACCCAATGGTTGACGTGAGCAGTCTCGAGTCATTACTCCGAACTGGTTCCCAAAATCCCATTAATCAATCAAGCAGCAAATTTTCACTGAGCCTTCTTCTCCATGCTCAAGCAAAACCTTCCTCCATGTTCCCCTCAATCCCATTAGCACACCAAACGGAAAGAACCGATTGCTCCTCATTCCGTACTTTTCCTTGCGTACAAGCCTGTGGTGACACACATGATTCCTAAGAACATCCAATAGGCAACAAAGAAACAAACATTTCACACCACTCTCCTATCCACGCTCAAAACCCATCCACTCAACAATGGAAATCCCCCTTTTCCCCCAAAGGAGCAAACTTTCCACCAACCCCTCGTCTCCATGCCCAAAATCCATCGACCCAACAACCAAAATCACCTCTTCAACATCCCCAACAGAAACACAGACGCACACTCCAAAGCAAAAACTAAAAACATTCTATTTCCCAAAAGTAGCATACCGTTTCCTTGAGCACGAGCCTGGTGCGGCGCATGAACTGCTCCCTCATCTGCTTCCGGCGGCGATTGGGGAGGTTGTCCCTGGGGATGACGAACCGTTCCCTCGGGGGAACGTTGTCCCCGATCTCGTGCATCTCCCCGTCCACCACCCACCACTCCGACTTCGCCTCCTTGATCCCCGCCAGGGCCAATGGTACCTTGCCTCTCGACGATTTGGGTCGCATCGCCAACCACCGGAGCTGCCGGAAGAGGGGCCCCGAAGACTGACGGTGGCGGTGCAACAGCTTCCTTGCTGTAGACGAGAGCATGACGAAGTGAACCGTGCTCTCTTCTCCTCGGGTCGGGGAGGGGAGAACGCGATTTATGCCGCTGAAGTGGTGTTTTCTTTCTTTTTTTTTGCAAAGGATACCCCATGACTTTGAACATTCACGGTCAAAGGAATATCACTCTATACTCTGTCATTCCCAGACCCTCCATGGACCTAATGGTATTTTAGGAGAAAAGTCAGAGAAAAGTAAATAAGCTCAAACCATTTGGACCTAATGGTGAATCCTAAATAGCCACTATTACTTGATTACTTCTTTTAGGAGAAAAGGAAATGATGGAGACTTTTAAGATTGTGAGGAGCAGTAGTTACTATTCTCATTGGAATACTTTGTTTTTCTTTTCCTACATCCAAATTCAATAACTTCATGATATACGAGAAAATACATAATGTTTTTGTAGTTCGATTATATCTCCAAGTGATCACCTTCTTCTACTTTCAAATTGGATAAACTTTATGCGGTGGGAGAAAATATTTTAGTTTAGTTCGATCTTTGCTTTTATAGATTATGGCCTTCTACTTCGTTTACTTAGGTTGAAAATGATTATGTTTAAAATAACATAATAATAGAAATACACAATATGATAACATAATAGTTGACAGATCATATAACATTAAGGTTGTGTTTGATTCAGACTTTGACTTATGATTTTTCTCTAAAATCAGGTTCTATCAGAAGCTCATACACTTTAATTTTGAACTTTAGACAAATTTATATAACATAGTCTATGTCAAATTTGTATAATATGTACTAACGCTATTTTCTTATCTGGCTCATATTCTAATTATGAAACACTTGTTAGAATCTAAATGTAAAAATCTAAATAAAACATAACATATGTCCACTCTAACCAGATAAAAACACGGAAGTTCTCTAAAGGAATTATACCCCTTTCATGCACTTAAAGAAAATTGATTTCCACCTTGAAAATAAAAGTCCAATGTGAATTTGCACTGTGCTAAAATCTTCCAAATTTCAACTAAAATCCTTTAAACTCATTTCTCCACAACAAGAGTAATTGTACCTAAAAAGATAACACTAGAAATGGAATGCTACATGAATAACTGAAATGAAATATTTGACCTTCAAATAATATATCATGTGTATTTTGATATATCATCTAAGAATAACGTCAACATTTAATTATCAAGTTTGACAGGGGGAAATGATTTCTATGATATAAAAAAAAATAATTTTCATTTTATAAAATGATTTCCATTTCCACATGACAACGTATAAACTTCCTGTTGTCCCTCCCCTTATCTCGTTATGTAGGCTTGTAAACAAGTTAGGTATAGCTTTATACATATTCTTATTTTTTTTAAAATTTAGATACAGAGCAGAACGCGTATAGACTTGTATTCCTTATGTTTCTATCATTATCTATCTCATTACTTGCGGTATAATATAAAATAGATAGGGTAAACAGATAAATAGGTATAATCTTATTTAAACAAATGTTTTAAACATTGAATGTTTAAAAAAATAATTAAATTTACATTCTATTACTATATACATTATAAACTATTAGAATTTAAGAATTTATAGTTAAAATGTCATGTTTAAATGTTTTATTACAAAAGGAAATGGTTGTGTAGGTGTGTAGGAAAATCTTCTTGTAGGCACCTCATTTGTTTTAGTTTTTTATTTTTTAAAATAAAATCTAATTATATAAAATAAAATAAATGGATAATAAGATAAAATTATTTTCACGTCAATCTCCGCCTCACCTCCACCCTCTACCCGCCATTTCCACTTCCACCCGCCATTTCCACTTCCACAGTTCAAGAGAGAGAGAGAGAGAGAGAGAGAGAGAGGGGAGGGGGAGACATTCCATTCCATCTGATGTGCGGAAGAGCACGGTGCACGCTAAACCCGCAGCAGATCGCCAGGGCCTGCGGAATCCAGCCCGGCGATGCCTCCGTCGCCACCGCGCAGATGGACCGGTACCAAACGCTTTCAGGTTTTTCTCCTCTCGCTTTGCCTTTGCCGTCTACCTTTTCTTTTCTTTATTCTCTTGTAGGTTCCGTTCTTCCTACAACCTCTCGCCGGGGTCGTACATGCCGGTTGTTGTCCGGGGAGGTGGGGACGATGGGGCGGCGGCGACCATCCACTGCATGAAGTGGGGGCTTGTCCCTGGGTTTACCAAGAAGACGGAGAAGCCCGACCACTTCCGGATGGTATGGAATCAATCCATCGTAAAGTCTTTAACTTAGGGAAAGACGTGCGTGAGTGCGTGTGTTTGGATGTAGTGCTTTATTAGTTGGTAATTAGTGATTACCAAGTGTTTTGTGAGAATGTGTTGTTGTTGCTGAGTACATGGACGTAAAGGAGGAACAGGGTGGGGATGGGTTCGTGGGTTTTATATTGCTGGAAGCCACATTGATATGCTGTTAAAACACGGTGAGGCGTTTGGGGTTGCTGGGGCTCAAAGCATGCTGACTCTCTAGTCTAGAGAGTGGCTTTTAATGCCTGGTGGTGTTCTGTGGGGTCTTCTAGTATGCAACAAGTGACTCCTGAATGCATTATCTTGATACCGAATAAAATGAAAGATGAATTGATGGACGACTTTCTGGTGTTTGTTTACAGGTTTTATATATTGAAAGAGATTTTTTTTTTAGAGGTATTGACATTGACATAATTATGCAACGATTCCAAAACGTGAGACCTAGAAAAGGAGTGTTGTTATATATTGTAAAACCTAGATTTTATTTAATCTTAATTGCTAATATATTATTTTTTGTCATCTTAATTTCCTTTTGATATTTAACTGTGACCACACTAACAAATTTTTCTGGATCTGCCACTGGTGCTAGAGTTGGATTGCATGGTGCAATTTTGGTGCTTCCATACAAGTGTGTGGTGATCTTTTGGGGGTATTCTAGTATGCAATAAGTGACATTAGAATGCATTGTCTTAATAAGATTGGAGAAGACAACTGGCAAGTTGCTTATACTGAATCACATATTCACATAACATACCCAAGGATCTCGGACTTCAATGTTATGAAGGGAGACTCTTTACGTTTCTCGTGTTTTTGGTTTCCTTCGAATTGTTCCATCAGTTTAATATTTTACTAAGTGAAAACAATACTATTGGTCAATCTAGCAATTAGTCAGAAGGACTTCATTGTTTTTGTGAACATTCCGAACTCAGTGATCATATATTAATAGTTATTTTCCTGTCAAATTATTAAGAAAAATGGCTTTTAACTTGTGTATTATTTTCAGTTCAATGCTAGATCAGAATCAGTACAGGAGAAAGCATCTTTTCGTCGACTTGTTCCAAAAAATCGGTGCCTTGTTGCAGCAGAAGGGTAGGTTTTAATAATCTTTAACATTTTTTCTTATTTTGTGGGATAAAGCAATCCATATAATAATTTTGAGTTGTTATAACAAGAGCAATACACAATCACTTTGGATAATAAATGTTTCTCTTATATTGCTTTGTTGCAAACACACTATGTTGATTGCTCATTTTATGTTTTCAGTTTTTTCAATGCAAACCTCTTTTTACCTATCTTTGGGCTTTTAAAGCACTCCTGTCTTCCAAGATTTTGTATTCTTCTCAAGTAACATTAACTGAACTCTTGCTAGTTTAGTTTTCAAAAACAGTACTCTACCATCTAGAACAAACATCTTGACCTTCTCGTCACATCTGATATCATGCATTAATTGAGATGATTTGTGATTCTCATGGGAATTTCGTGATATGCATTGAAGGTTGATTGGACCACTATAGATTGCTAAATGATTAAAGATCCTTTATTCAAATTTTATTTCACAATTCTATGTCTTACATTGTCACGTTCCACATTTTTCCACAATAATTTAAACAAATTTAATTACGGAAAAATTAAAGTCAAATAATAAATATCTAACTACCAGGAATCTGTGTGTGCGGCTAGGAGACTCCGGACTATATACACTACGCTAAACGATTGCATGTCTACACCTGTAAACCAAAAACACGAGGAAAAAAGTATAAGTGACAAACGTCACCCAGTACGCATCTCAAGGAAAACCATGGAAAACGAAAGTATAATTAATTTTTCTTTTAAATTCATGTCGCAAATTTTTTTCTCAAAACCTCATAAACCAGGTCCACACCGGTCAAAGCCACAAATTAGAGCTCTACTAGCCCAAAGCTACAAGCAAAGGCTCTTAATGACCAAAATCACACACAGTGAGTCGAGAAATTCAACGTCAGGCAATCAAACTCTAGTCACACGCAGTCCACCGAGCAGCGACCACGACGTTCTGCACTGTCACGGTGAAGCCACCCTGTGCAGGAGCGATCATCGTCTCGTGATTCTCCCTATTTGGAGAACCCTCACAGAGCCAATCCCTTCCTAGGAAGGTTGTTTTGTCTCTCAGGACGCTACCAACTACGGGGTACGTGTTCCATCCACACTGGCCACCATAGAGTAAGCCTTCTCACGATGTCTTCCACACACGGTGCTCAGGAGGGTGTATCATACCTCCACACTTGACAACACTCGAGCCTCAGTGCTCACAAGGACAACAGGAGTATCATATCTCCCCGTCATGCCACAGGACACCTCAATCTGCGAATCACAACCCTAGCCTTGAGACGACAGCCAATGAGTCTCATATCTCCAGGATCCGACGCTCCTCAGTCTTAGGTATCTCAGTCTCCGACCTCAACCAGGGAGTCGCGCTCGACAATCCGAGAATGTCGTCACATTCCCTGGTCCCGACGACACGGCCCCACACTGTCTCGGTCCGCACACAGAAAACTAGGAAAATATTTTCTAAAACAAGCCAACTATTTCCTTGAAATCTATTTTCCAAATCATTTTCATATCTTTGAAAATTCTTCCAAAACCTCAGAAAAACGACGTGTCAGGTGTCCTAGGGGACCACTACTGAGGGCCTACAATCCCATCTTACAGGGACAAAACACAGCAATCTAGAAAACTTTCTGAAACACATTTTTATTAACTCATTTGGACCTTGATTGGGCATGTCGAAAATCAGGTTCGGTATGTCGAAATCCACTGATTCGGTAGACCGAGTTGATTCGATAGGCCGCATCGATCGGAGGACCAAACCGACAGGAAAATGGTATACCGAACGAAATCGGTATATCGAAATTCACTAATTTGGTATTGTTGTGCGTGGGGAGAAGAGAAAACTAATTGCCAAAATAAAATCAGCAACAAACAATATCACATAAGACAGAGATTTACGTGGTTCTCCGAATTGGGTACGTCCACGGATGGAGAGGTTGTTCTTCATTATGTGTAATTGGGAATACAAAAGGGTGTTAATCTTTGCAATGGAAACCCTAGTCATATATATACTAGGTCTAAAAGACTAAGTTGTCCTTAAACAATTACATATAATCTAAGTCATATTCAACAATCTCCACCTTGACTTGAATTTAATCTCCATCAAGACCCACGAAGGGTCAGTTGCAGCTATAAATATTGAGCAAGTCCAAGTAATGTTTGAACTTACTCTCTATCACACCTTTTGTGAACATATCTGTTGGATTGTCTTTGGTGTTGATCTTCAATATCCTGATTCTGTCTTCACTTCTGAGAAAATGGTACCTGACATCAATGTGTTTCGTACGGTCATGAAACACGTTGTCTTTTGTCAAACAAATGGCACTGAGACTGTCACAGAAAATATCTGCTCTGTCAGTATGCTGTCCAAAGT
>JAMKQA010010748.1:0-27415 GCA_024699735.1 Posidonia australis
GACCTAGGTTTAGCAAACATTCATCAAGCCCTTAGCAAGCATTTGGACTAGAAAGACTGAGTTTCTCGGGCGTACGAGGGTGCCTAATACCTTCCTCGTGCGTAATAGGAATCCTTACCCATCCTCTGGTTAGCAGACATCCAGCGTTCCTATCTGCATCCCGTGCATGCATTCATCCATTTGTGGTTTTCCTCGTCTTTCCCTAAAGACCAGGTGGCGACTCCTTCCTTTTTTTTTCTTTTTATCCTATCCTTGCGCCTTCGCCATCCATTGGCATGGCTGTGATCCCTTTCCCGCCTCTCTCCGGGTCCGACGCGGTCACACTTGGACTTTCGCAGGCGCGAAATCCAGTTGTTCGACCCTTTGATCAGGCGGTCAAGGTCATATCCTTTCCTTGGATTCTCGCAGGCACAAAATCCAGTTGTTCGTCCTTTTAACAGGGCGGTCAAGGTCTTATTTGTGACCATGCCGCTGGAACCCTAGGCGCGGTTCTTTACCTACTCCGGTGTGCGAAAACACACGAGGAGATCTGATACGGTCTTGGTGAAGATAGTGAATCTGGAAAAAGAGAAAAGACCCGGAAACACCAAGGGAAGACAAAAAAAAGGATAAGGAAAGGAGTCACTACCTAGTCTTTTAATGGAAAGACGAGGAAAACCAAAAAACATCACGAAAGGCAGAAAGCAAACAAGATGCAAAGATGCATGTGTGATCCGTGCCTAATGGATAATGCAAGATGAATGCGGGCCAGAGAAAGGATAAGGATTCTGGTTACGCATGGGGAAGGGGTTAGGCACCCCCATACACCCGAGAAAACTCAGTCTTTCTAGGTTTCCTACTATCAATGGTCTGTTAAATGTGTGCTTGCTTATTCTATATGGTCATGTATGAAGATGACCGAAAACATGCCAAATCAAGGAGAAGTGAAATCAAAGGGAAAAGTTAAACCAAGGGTCAAAGGTAGGCATTGTTAATGCCGCTTTATTGTTCACCCTTGGGCGATGAGGAAAATCGTGAAATTTTCGGAAAGCGTCTCGCAAAACAACAGAAATTCGAGACAAATCCGAGAAAATCAAGAAGGGGAAAATAATCCTCGTTTCGGGACCATGTCGGCATTGTATGCCTTTTACTGTACGCCCTCGGGCGATGGAAAACCAAAACAAGTGAAAACCATAGAAAATGACGAGAAAACAAAGCTTGGAACAAGCTAGAAAAGCGTGCACCAAGCAAGGAAGAAAAGACGAGAAAATCCGTGCAAAAAGATGTGAAAAGTCATTCAAAATGCAAGTGTGAATGCAAATGTAAAAACTCCAGTGGGTTTTGTGCAAAAAATCCAAAATCCTAGGAAAGCTGAAGTTCAGAAGCTCAAATCCTCAAAAATTTGTAGGAAAACACATTCCACGCATGTATGAAGAATTCTGTAGTCAAAAGTGCATCCCTAGTCAAAGGAAGCTCTGTAGGGGTCTGAATGCAATTTGTCCACTAATGCATGTATGAAAATCAATTCTGCATAAAATCTGGGCAAAAATGCAAGGAAAAAAGTCTCAGAAATGATCCAGGAAGTTTCAGGGGCAAAATGGTCATTTTTCCCTTGAAAACAGGCAATTAGAAAATATCAATGAAGTACAGGGGCTAACCTGCAAAAAACCCAGCAAACAAAGCTTTTCAGGAAGTTTCTGTAAAAATTTAGGGGCAAAAATGTATTTTTCCCTGAAAGTAAAACATTCCAAGAGAAATCCAGTGAAATCAGAGGGCTAAAATGCAATTAAACCATGAAAATAAGCTTCCAGAGAGTTTTAAAACAAATTCATGGAGTTTTAGGCAATTTTCACAGCAAAATAAGCCTTCTGGAAGTTTTCTGTAAAACACAGGGGCCTAAATGCAATTTGTCCAATGAAAACATACTTCTGGAAAAGTTTCAGAGAAGTATGAGGGCTAAAATGCAATTTAACCAACAAAAACAACTATCCAGAGAGTTTTTGAAATATGCAAGGGCTTAAATGCAAATAAACCAGTAAAATTGAGTAATCTGAAACATGTATGAAAGTACAAGGGCTTATATGCAATTTTTACTGTAAAAATAAACTGTCAGAAACATTTCAAGGAAATCTAGGGTTATCAATGCAATTTACCTGAAGCAAAATACATTTTATAAACTCTGGAGGGCTTTTATTAAAGTTTTAAACTCAGAAAACATTACTTTAAATGTTTAGGGTAAAGCATGTAATATTTCCTGTTAAAACTTTATTCGAAACATTTTAGAAAAATGATGGAAGGACCTAGATGTAATAAAAGGACCAAAAAGTAATTCCAGAAGGACTTATTTGCAAGAAAAACAAAAACTCCGGATTTTATTCAAATAAAATGTTTTAAATTGTCTTTTTTAAAATGAAAAAGAAACGACGGTCGCCGACGACAGAGCTCGTCGTCGCCGACCGCCGGAGGGGGGCAAACAAGGCCTTCCCGTGGTCCGATCTTAGATCTGACCCCACGAGAAGCAAGAGGGAGAGGCAAGGAACACATCCAACGGAGCGGATGGGAAATCCATAGGCCAGGTCGACCTCCCCACCCTACTTGCCGTCGGGTTGCTCCAGCGACGTACCTGCGGTGGCTAGAGGCGCTCGAGGCGGCAACATTGTGATTGTAGAGCTCCGGAGAGTTGAGGAGGTGTGGGGGAACTTTCCCTTCATCCAGGAGCTCAGTGTGGGCTTCTTGTGCATCCCGGACGTCACTTGCCATCGACGATTGCACGCTCTGGCGAGTCTGGCTGCGGGGGCCATCCAGAGGTTGAAGAAGGTTCTTGATCGCTTCGGAAGCTCGCGTGAGGCCAGAGGGAGGCTCTCGCGGGGTTGGATGGTTGTGGCGAAGTGCGAAGTGGCGAACAGAGTGAAACAGTGGAGCTTCTTCTTCGGTGACGGTAGTTGGGGTATCTTTGGCAAATTCCTCCCAGGGCACACCTCAGCAGTTGGAGTAGGGCCAGGAGAAGGGGAAAAGAGAGAGAAGACTAGGGGAGAACTAAACCTAAGCTCTGGGACCAGGGAGGAGCCCCGAGCCAATGCCCCCACCTAGGCCACTCGAAATTGACTCTGGTAGGACCTAGGGCACCACACAAACTAGAGGAGGCCTCTGGGCATCCTGGAATCGATCCAGGAAGCAAGGGGGAAGTCCTAGGAATGCCTTCTAGCAATAATTGAGCTCTGAAAGGTGTGTACCTGGTCTGGTAGTGAAGAAGCTCGCCGGAATTCTGGAAACGACTGCCATTCCTCTCCGCGAACTGTCCTCTTGCTCTCCACTCTTGGCTCTCTTGTGCGGTGAAGGGGTGTACCAGTCGCTGCCTCTACCTCTCCTTTATATAGGTGAACCCAACAAAACGCTGCAACAACCCATAATAGAATCCGACCAACTACAACAGAAAGCAACATTCCATAAAAAATCAGCACCAAGGTTGTCCCTCGCGCACCTCCATCTGCTCCCTTGCTCGCCGACAGAGATGGACGGCGATCCTGGCTTCTCCGGCGAGCCATGCAACGGTTCTGGTTGCCTGGGTTCATGCTGCATTAGGCTGGATCCATGGCTTAGAGGCTGATCAGGTTGATTTCTTGAGGTTTGGCGGAGAATGGGTTCAATCAGTGGGTGAATTTGTTCTTTGGTAAAATTTTGTGGAGTTGAGAACTTAGTTGAAAAACTTTGGGAAATAATGAGGAGAAAATGAAATGTTGATTTGAGAGAGAAGAAGAAAATGTGGGCTGTGTTATTGTAGGCTTCATGGCCCACATAGGCCCAATTAGGGCTAAGTGGGCCCAAATAGGCTAAATGGGCCCAAATCGGTTGAAAGAGCTTCCATGAAGTCAAATAGGCCTAAAATGGGCTTAACTATGGTTTAATGGGCCTAAGTGAGCCTTCATGGGCCCAATTGGGTCTCCATGAATTAAATGGCCTAATGAGGGTTAGAGCTCAGCCACCACATCTCCAACCTTCAAAATCAGAAAATTGGGGTGTCTACAGATGCCCCTCCCTGAGCGAGGTCGAAGGTCAAGTAGAACAGAGACCGATGCTCAAGGTTGACAAAGACACCCCTCGTGAAACCACAAACAAGAGTAATCCACAGGCAATCAGCCACTAGCCAGGAACATACCTGGGGTCTGCACCAGAGATCCTGCCGCCATAGCCGAGGCTAAGCACAACAGATTAAGAATTGACAAGCTAACGACCAATCATCTCCTAAGAGACATGACTGGTTGTCGCACTTGTCGCAAAAAGCGCCAGACAAGACTCACGGTGCCTGCCGACCGGGAAATGACTGATCACGGAAGTCATCCGGGTAGTTCGGGCTACCAGCCCACAAGAAAAGAAGCAAAAGAGAATAGGATGCCCTAACTCCATCCGTCTGGATAGGATCTCAAAGGCGGGAGAGAATGCTTCGATCCCATCTGTCCGGATAGGGACTCGAAGGTGAGAGAAAATGCCTCGACCCCATTCGTCCGGATAGGAACTCGAAGGTGCCTTAATCTCATCCGTCTGGATAGGACCCGATCCCATCCGTCCGGATAGGATCTCACAGGCGGGAGAAGGTACCTTAATCCCATCCATTCGGATAGGACCCGATCCCATTTTTCCGGATAGGATCTCACAGGTGGGAGAGAATGCCTTAACCCCATCCGTCCGAATAGGATCTCACAAGCGAGAGAGAATGCCATAATCCCATCCTTCCGGATAGGACCCGATCCCATCCGTCCGGATAGGATCTCACAAGCGAGAGAGAATGCCTTAACCCCATCCATCCCAATAGGACCCGATCCCATCCGTCCGGATAGGATCTCATAGGCGAGAGTGAATGCCTTAATCCCATCCGTCCGGATAGGACCCGATCCCATCCGTCTGGATAGGATCTCACAGGCGGGAGAGAATGTCTTAATCCCATCCGTCTGGATAGGACCCGATCCCATCCGTCCGAATAGGTTCTCACAGGCAGGAGAGAATGCCTTAATCCCATCTGTCCGGATAGGACCCGATCTCATCCATCCGGATAGGATCTCACAGGCGGGAGAGAATGCCTTAATCCCATCCGTCCGGATAGGATATCATAAGCGAGAGAGAATGCCTTAATCTCATCCGTCCGGATAGGACCCAATCCCATCCGTCTGGATTGGATCTCATAGGCAGGAGAGAATGCCTTAATCCCATCCGTCTGGATAGGATCTCATAGGCGGGAGAGAATGCCTTAATCCCATCCGTCCAGATAGTACGCAATCCCATCCGTCCGGATAGGATCTCACAGGCGGGAGAGAATGCCTTAATCCCATCCGTCTGGATAGGACCCGATCCCATCCGTCCGGATAGGATCTCACAGGCGGGATAAAATGCCTTAATCCCATCCGTCCGGATAGGACCCAATCCCATCCGTATGGATAGGATATCACAGGCGGGAGAGAATGCCTTAATCCCATCCGTACGGATAGGACCCGATCCCATCCGTCCGGTTAGGATCTCACAAGCGGGAGAATGCATTAATCCCATCCGTCCGGATAGGACCCGATCCCATCCGTCCGGATAGGATCTCATAGGCGGGAGAGAATGCCTATCTGGCATGGAAGTTGTGAAAACTCCATCCGTCCAGAATGCGATAAAAATGAGATACTCGACTATTGTCTGGGTGGCCCCAGTGCCAAGTCGACAGGCAGAGGAGAGCAGTGTAGGGCAATAGTCTTGCACATGTTGTCCGGGTGGCGATCTTCGCTCTACATCAACCATAATCAATCAAATAGACTGGCTAGAGATGTTCTGCTGTATTTATTATTAAAGTCAAATGAGTGTTTACATGTACTGCAATTTGTAAGAAACAGTGACATGATGCGAACATTAAGAGTCCTCTTCATCTCTGGGTCTCATGGAGCCCGAGGCTTTGGCAAAGAGCATCTGGCTCGGGGTGGCGCTACAGATTGGCCAAGTTTTTTCAACTTCGGCTTCATAGTCTGCTGTGCAACTTCTCCCTTCTATGGCTGGGAGATCTTTTGAGCATACAGAGCGACTGAGCAGGTGAGATAGCTCCCAAACCAGAGTGTAGGAGCTCAAGGGGTATTCTTTGAATCGTGCTGGCATCTGCCCCTGAGCTAGAGAATCCTGTTGGTAACCGAACTGCCGCATCACACGGACTGGGTGATACTCCACTCCACCAGTTAATCCCGGCAGGACGATAAGCCGCATGTCTGTTGTATTGAAGAATGCTTCAAAGTTGCAAGAAGTTAATGGGATAATGCGCCATATGACCTTCTGTTCTGTCAGGCTTTGTAGTCGCTCGTACTCTTTTTGGACTGAGGTGAGCATGCACGCATGGCCACTTTGGCAGTAGGACTCAATGGCTGATCGCTGTGGGTGCAAGACTGCTACACCCAGATGTGCAGCCATCCACACTTGCACAAAAGCTCCACAGCCATAGAAGTGCCGGCAGCGCCGCAATGAACGGTCTAGCGCCCGGTAAGTTTCTGCCAAGATTACTGGAGCCAGATCTATCGTCGGGTGACCAGTGCCAAGGCAATCTCAGCAACTTCGATGCTTATAACCATCTGACCATGGCTGAAGATTAACTCCCCCAGGAAGCGGACAACAAAGCCTTTTAGCCACAGCTCATCACCTAGGGAGGCACGCATTCTGGCCACTTTGTCAAAGTAAGCCAATTTCAACATAGGAGACAGTCCGTCGGTACAAATGAGTTGGCGCCCACATTCACTTGTCGGTAGGCCCGTAAGCTCATTCAACACTGAGGAATACCCTTCATGCCGCAAGAACACTGTGGGCCCTAGGAATCTCTACAGGCAACAGATTTTGTGCACCTTTTCTAGAATAGGGGTCAGCTCGATTCTCCCAAAGCGGAACACGTGATGATCCAGCTTCCAGAATCGGGCAGCCGCACACAAAAAGTATCAGGAAACCTACACTTTTGCGATGTCCAGAAGCTTTGTAGAGATTCCCCAAATCTGTAGCTTGTCGCGGTCACTTTCGGTTAACTGTTCGATCCAAGCTTGGAGAACATCTGAGCACAGTGCAGGCACAACCATTGTGGGGTAACCCATGATCTGTAAGGTGCCTCAACTTTTCTTGGCTTGAGACTCTTTAGAAGTAGTAAACAATTTCCTGTAGAACATGTTCAAAACATTATTCTTTAAAAACAGATTTCCACTTTTCCTCGTTCAAAAGCACTAAGCAGAACCAAAGCGGACAGATAAAAGCTGAAATGGTATTGAAAGATTTGTGAAATTGGCCCAGAACTGAAGATTGCAGCTAACCGAACAGGGAATTGCTGAATGGACTAAATCTTGTGCACAATATTGAGGGGAGGTCCTAGTTACCAACTAGTTTTAACCAAGCACCCAAGTAGCGAGACAAGAACAACGAATCTAGAGAGCTGGAATTGTTTGACCGCGCCTTCCGACCGAGCATTGAGGATCTTTGACCTATAGAGCAGCTGACATGCCCCTGGTCGAGCAATTGGCTCAAAGTGTATGACCATAGGAAAGCTGACATGCCCCTGGTCGAGATGGGTCAAAGCGTCTAATCCATAGGATAGCTGACATGCCCCTGGCTGACACAGATGACTCTTAACCAATCAGAGCAGCTTACATGCCCCTGGTTGACATAAATGGTTCCAAACCAACCAGAGTAGCTTACATGCCCCTGATTTAGGTGATGTCCTCCTGATTCTCTTGCATTGAAAGTCGTTGTCACATTCAAGACAAGAGAGCCAAGCGACACTCTGCGACATTTATTAGGATGTTTGTTTGCAGGAAGAAATGTATGCATGTCAAATGATTTGCTGGATCTTATTTATGCCCTCAGCGTTGGGATGCCTAATGCCAAGTACAAGGGAATGGCAACACCAGACCTCACGAGACTCTATCCAAGCCCTTAGTTTTTCGGGTGACTCTCTGGAAATGGGTCACTGTGTTTTGGGCTCCAGTCCAAACCCCACTAGACCATATCCCTGCTTTTTTAATTATTCTTTACTCTCTCCCTCATAGGCATGTGGGTTCACCCTATCCCTGGCTTGGAGGTAATAGGTACCTGGTCTATAGTGGGGAGCTGTTGCTTGTTTAAAGGGGTGGCTAGGCCCTTTTGGACATTTCCCCCAGGTATTCACTCCGACTCCTCTCCAAGATAAACTTGAGGGACAGGGTTACCCGACACGCCTCTCTCTTTAGGGCGGACTTCTATCTGCGACTTCTGTCTTCTTATTCTTTTATGCCCTTTCACAGATATTTTATTTTTATTATTCACGCTCTCATTCTCACCCCTAACATTTTATCTCCCTCTAGGAGGTGCAAGGTTCATGAGAAGTTTGGATACTTCGCCCAATTCACAATGAAAGGTGGCTCCCTTACTCTCTAGGTTCCTGAATAGTATCTACTTGAGGAGGTGCTACACATTCCCAACATTGGCTAGCTTATCATCATCGGGCTAAGATCCATACATGCGTTAATGCAAGAGAACTATGCCCTGCATATGCATATTCTGCATGAGGATTAGTGTGTTGTGATGCAGAGCTACATGAATGTTGGAAGAGCATGGATGCATGCATGGAGGAAAGTGTTGGTGTTACAGAGTGAGGACATGCAGTTTATGCTCACTGATAGTACTTTTTTAGGTAGCAAGAGTTAACTAGCTCTGACTGTTCAATGCGGTCCATGTCCTCCAAGATGACAGCTCCTCCGGAGTAGACTTGCTTGACCACAAAAGGTCTCCGCCAATTGGGTCTGAATTTTCCACGATCATCAGGGAGGTGTATCGCTCTCAAGACTAGGTCTCCCGGCAAAAAGCTTCTTGGCCGGACCTTCTTCTAGTAGGATTTGGCCATGCGTTTATGATAGCATTGTGCATGATGCATGGCTTGTAGTCGATGTTCCTCTATCAAGTTCAGTTGGGTGAGACGATCTTCGATCCATTTTGCCTCTCCTAACTCTGCTTCTTTCAAAACCCTGAGTGATGGTATCTCCACTTCTATTGGTAGAACCGCTTCCATACCGTATACAAGATAATATGGAGTCACTCCTGTCGAAGTCCGGACTGATGTTCTATAAGCCCACAGAGCATATGGGAGCTTGTCATGCCAGTCCTTATGTGTTTCTGCCATCTTTTTAAGAATCTTGGTTAGATTCTTATTGGCAGATTCCACTACACCGTTCATCTGTGGGTGGTACGGGGAAGACCTATGATGCCTGATATGGAACTCTTGTAGGAAGTCCTCAACCTTTTTGGCTGTGAAATTTGTCCCATTATCTGAAATGATAGAGTGTGGGACCCCGTACCTGGTGATAATTTTGTTCCGGATGAACTTCTCCGTCACGGCAGCTGTAACTATCTTATAGGAGGCTGCCTCCACCCTTTTTGTGAAGTAATAAATGGCCACTAAGATGTATTGGTGTCCATTGGAGGCTGCTGGATGGATAGCTTCGATGACGTCTATTCCCTACGTGGAGAAAGGCCAAGGTGATGACATGCTGTGGAGCTGTTGTGGAGGTGCATGGATAAAGTTGCCATGGACTTGACAGTTATGACATCTCCGCACAAACTGGCAGCAGTCCGTCTCCATGGTTGACCAGAAATAACCTTGTAACATTATCTTCTTGGCCAGCAACACTCCATTCATGTGAGGCCCGTATGTCCCAGCAGAGTCGCCAGTTCCTGTGACCATACCAGTGGAACCCTAAGCGCGGTTCACCACCTACTCCGATGTGAGGAAACACACGAGGAGATCCGATACGGTCACGGCGAAAATGGTAAATCCGAAAGAAGAGAGAAGACCCGGAAACACCAAAGGGAAGAGAAAAAGGATAAGGAAAGGAGTCGCCACCTAGTCTTTTAATGGAAAGACGAGGAAAACCAGGAAAACACACCAGAAAAACTGGGAAGCAAACAAGATGCAGAATGTATGCGTGATCCGTGCCTAATGGATAATGCAGGATGAATGCGGGCTAGAGAAAGGGTAAGGATTCTGGTTACCCATGGGGAAGGGGTTAGGCACCCCCATGTGCCTGAGAAAACTCTGTCTTTCTATGTTTCCTACTGTCAATGGTCTGTTAAATGCATGCTTGCTTATTCTATATGCTCATGTATGAAGATGACCGAAAACATGCCAAATCAAGGAGAAGTGAAATCAAAGGGAAAAGTTAATCCGAGGGTCAAATGTAGGCATTGTTAATGCTGCATTATTGTACACCCTTGGGCGATGAGGAAAATCGTGAAAATCGTGAAATTCTTGGAAAGCGTCTCGCAAAACAGCGGAAATTGGGGATAAATATGAGAAAATCAAAAAAAGGAAAATAATCCTCGTTTCGGGACTATGTCGGCTTTGTAAGCCTTTTACTGTACGCCCTTGGGTGATGGAAAACCAAAACAAGTGAAAACAACAGAAAACCGAGGAAAATCTGGAAAACGACGAGAAAACAAAGCTCGGAACAAGCTAGAAAAGCGTGCACCAAGCAAGGAAGAAAAGACGAGAAAATTTGTGCAAAAAGATGTGAAAAGTCATGCAAAATGCAAGTGTGAATTCAAATGTAAAAACTCTAGGGGGTTTTGTGCAAAAAACCCAAAATCCAAAAAGAGCTAAAGTTCAGAAGCCCAAATCCTCAAAAATATGTAGGAAAATACATTCCATGCATGTATGAAGAATTCTGGAGTCAAATGTGCATCCCTAGTCTTAGGAAGCTCTCTTGGGGTTTGAATGCAATTTGTCCACTAATGCATGCATGAAAATCAATTCTGCATAAAATCTGGTCAAAAATGCAAGAAAAAAGTCTCAGAAATGATCTAGGAAGTTTCAGGGGCAAAATGGTCATGTTACCTTGAAAACAAGCAATCAGAACAATATCAATGAAGTACATGGGCTAAACTGCAAAAAACCAGCAAACAAAGCATTCCAGGAAGTTTCTGTAAAAATTCAAGAGCAAAAATGTATTTTTCCCTAAAGGTAAAACATTTCAGAAGAAATCCAGTGAAATCAGAGGGCTAAAATGCAATTAAACCATGAAAATAAGCTTACAGAGAGTTTTAAAACAAATTCATGGAGTTTTATGCAATTTTCACTGCAAAATAAGCCTTCTGGAAGTTTTCTGTAAAACACAGGGGCCTAAATGCAATTTGTTCAATGAAAACATGCTTCTGGAAAAGTTTCAGAGAAGTATGAGGGCTAAAATGCAATTTAACCAACAAAAACAACTATCCAGAGAGTTTTTGAAATATGCGAGGGCTTAAATGCAAATAAACCAGCAAAATTGAGCAATCTGAAACATGTATGAAAGTACAAGGGCTTATATGCAATTTTTACTGTAAAAATAAACTGTCAGAAACATTTCAAGGAAATCTAGGGTTATCAATGCAATTTACCTGAAGTGAAATACATTTTATAAACTCTGGAGGGCTTTTATTAAAGTTTTAAACTCAGAAAACATTACTTTAAATGTTTAGGGTAAAGCATGTAATATTTTCAGTTAAAACTTTATTCGAAACATTTTAGAAAAATGATGGAAGGACCTAAGTGTAATAAAAGGACCAAAAAGTAATTCTAGAAGGACTTATTTACAAGAAAAACAAAAACTCCGGATTTTATTCAAATAAAATGTTTTAAATTGTCTTTTTTAAAAAGAAAAAGAAACGACGGTCGTCAGCGACGGAGCTTGCCGCTGTCGACCGCCGGAGGGGGGCAAATAAGGTTTTCCCTTGGTCCGATCTTAGATCTGACCCCACGAGAAGCAAGAGGGAGAGGCAAGGAACACATCCAACGGAGCGGATGGGAAATCCATAGGCCAGGTCGACCTCCCCACCCTACTTGCCGTCGGGTTGCTCCAGCGACGTACCTGCAGTGGCTCGAGGCGCTCGAGGCGACGGCGTTGCGATTGTAGAGCTCCGGAGAGTTGAGGAGGTGTGGGGGAACTTTCCCTTCATCCAGGAGCTCCGTGCGGGCTTCTTGTGCATCCTGGATGTTGCTTGCCATCGATGATTGCACGCTCCGACGAGTCTGGCTGTAGGGGCCATCCAGAGGTTGAAGATGGTTTTTGACCGCTTCGGAAGCTCGCGTGAGGCCAGAGGGAGGCTCCCACAGGGTTGGATGGCTGTGGCGAAGCGCGGAGCGGCGAACAGATTGAAACAGTGGAGCTTCTTCTTCGGTGACGGCAGTTGGGGTATCTCCGACGAACTGCTCCCAGGGCACACCTCAGCAGTTGGAGTAGGGCCAGGAGAAGGGGAAAAGAGAGTGAAGACTAGGGGAGAATTAAACCTAAGCTCTGGGACCAGGTGGGAAGAACCATAGTTGGTGATTGAGGCATATTCGGGAAATGCCTATCGTTAGCCAGAGATGATGGCTCTAGGCTTGAACATCCCTCAAATGCAATGTATCTCAAAAGGTACTACCCTTGACATGCATTTTAGGCCTATAGATTTCCCGAGCTTGCAAACCAACTATCTTACAAGACCTAGGAACCTTGTTCTTAGCTTCACCTTATAAACACTTTGTGGGAAAAGAGATCAAGCGTCTAACACTGTGATAAAGGAAAACTCTCAAGAGTTCCCCCTCCAGTCCATGAATAACAAGTCCATACACTTTCTCGAGTTGGACATGCCAAAGAAGCTGTCCATTGACCAAAAGAAAGAGAGAAGGGAAAAGATGGTAGTAAAGAAGCTGTCCAAAGGGAAATGAATGAAAAGACAACAACAAAGAAGTTGTCCAGATTCAAAACAAAAAAGAATGGGAATCAAAAGTGTAGTAGGATTCAACCATAGGCTAAAGGGGGTTTAGAACTCTGAGTGAAACCAAAATCATAGCATAGGATGCTAAGCCCTTCCTTCCCACGCCTTGCACTACTCACTCAGAGGCAAAGGATAGGAATCTAGGACTAGGAGCAGTTAGCACCAAAGTAAGTCTGAAGCGTCTTCTAGTTTGGAAATGCACAAGGGTTCTAATTATCAAGGTGTCCACCCACGAAGTCTTCTTTTTTTTCAAAGGAAAATCCAAAAAAACCCAATATCCAAAAAAGAGAAAATCCCCAAAAAAAACCAAAAAAAAAGAGAATCCCAAAATACATAAAATAGAAAATCCTTAAAAAACCCAAAAAAAATAGAGAATCCAAAAAATAGAAATATCCCCAAAAATCCAAAAAAATAGAAAAACCAAAAAAATTAAAAATTCCCGAAAATCCAAAAATTCCAATAAAATAGAAAATCCCAAAATAAAAAAAAAAAGAAAATCTAAACAAAAAAAATTAGGGTAAAATCTACCCAATGAACACTACCTCATGAAATTAATAAGTTAGGCCTATGATGCAAGAATCTAGGACATCTGCGACCCCATGTTTTGACCTTTCCCACTCGAATAGTCATTTACAATTAGACAGTAAAGTTGAGGCCCGACTTGTTATCCTCCACCCAATTTTATCTCATGCAATAAATATTTATTACCTTTTCTTGGACTAAGGGCCAGGAGCACCCTAGATGGAATAACATTTTTGCTGAGATTTTGCAAGAAATGGATGACTTGCGTTGGATGCAACATTCTCTACGTCTTACATTGGATGTTAAAGGGTGCAACATTTAATGCTAGAAAGATCTCCAAGTGCTAGATGCAACAAAATATGTGTCATATGCTAGACGTAGAAAATGTAGCGTCCAAGATTCAAGACCTACACACTAAGATTCATGTGTTTTTAACCATGACTCAATAAAGCCAACGTAGTTAGCAGAGAGGAGGTCAACCCCCTTTGCCTGACACCTAGGACTATCATAGACCTTTCGCTCACTAACTTACGTGTCATAAGACGATGGTCCCTGTGGAGAGTGAAGGGTACACTTAATGAAGGGGAACCTAACTATGAGAAACTACATTCATGTGTCAGTCTACTCTGAATTGTGAGCTAAATTTCTGAGCTACCTTAGTGTACGAATCAAAGCAAGCTATGATGGAGGAACCTCACTATTCAGGCAGTCCACACTAAATTGTGAGCTAAATTTTTGAGCCACCCCAGTGTACAAATCAAAGTAGGCTATGATGGAGGAACCTCATTATTCAGGATCATGCATTGCATACCAAAAACCACTCCTCCTTGCATTTCTGCCAACATGTATTCATGCAAAGTACATCGCACTGCATCATATTACATTTTGAGTGGTCGTCAGAGTTTGTCACCACCAATCTCTCCAACCGCTCCACTTCTCCCCAACTTTCCTTGCTCTTGTGTTGTTTGTCTCGTGCCTATTCAATTTGACCCCTTGGGTAATGTCCAAGGATGTGTCCTTTCAGTTTGACCTCTAGGTTATGCCTGAGGTCATGTTTGACCCCATGGGTTACGCTCAAGGATGTGTCCTTTCAGTTTGACTTTTAGGTTACGCTTGAGGTCGTATTTGACCCCTTGGGTTATACCCAAGGATGTTTCCTTTTAGTTTTGCCTCTAGGTTACGCCTGAGGTTGTGTTTGACCCCTTGGGTTACGTCCAAGGATGTGTCCTTTCAGTTTGAACTCTAGGTTACGCCTGAGGTCGTGTTTGACCCCTTGGGTTATGCTCCAGGATGTGTCCTTTTAGTTTAACCTCCAAGTTACGCCTGAGGTCGTATTTGATCCCTTGGGTTATTCCCAAGGATGTGTCCTTTCAGTTTGGCCTCCAGGTTACGCTTGAGGTCGTGTTTGATCTCGTGGGTTATGCCCAAGGATGTGTCCTTTCGGTTTGACCTCTAGGTTTACGCTTGAGGTTGTGTTTGATCCCTTGGGTTAATATTTGACCCCTTGGATTACGCCTAAGGATGTGTCCTCTACATTTAGCTTCCAGGTTACGCTTGAGGTCATATTTGACCCCTTGGGTTACGCCCAAGGACGTGTCCTTTCAATTTGGCCTCTATGTTACGCTTGAGGTCGTATTTGACCCTTTGGGTTACGTACAAGGACGTGTCCTCTCTGTTTGACATCTTAGATTACGCCTGAGATAGTGTCTCTCCAATCTGAGCTCTCAGGTTACGCCTGAGATAGTGTCTCCTTTCCTTGACCTCTTGGGTTACGCCTGAGGCAGTGTCTCTTTTCCTTGACCTCTCGGGTTACGCCTAAGGTAGTGTCTCCTTTCCAATTTTACCTCTCGGGTTACGCCTGAGGCAATGCCTCCTTTCCTTGAACTCTTGGGTTATGCTTGAGGCAGTGTCTTTCCAACTTGACCTCTCAGGTTACGCCTGAGGTAGTGTCTTTCAAACTTGACCTCTCAAGTTACACTTGAGGTAGTGTCTCCTTTCCTTGACCTCTTGGGTTACGCCTGAGGCCGTTGCCTTTCCAGTTTGACCTCTCAGGTTACGCCTGAGGTAGTATCCTTCTAATTTGACCTCTCAGGTTATGCCTGAGGCAGCATCCTTCTAATTTGACCTCTCAGGTTATGCCTGAGGCAGCATCCTTCTAATTTGACCTCTTAGGTTACGCCTGAGGTAGTGTCTTTCCAATTTGATCTCTCAAGTTACGCGTAAGGCAATGTCTTCCCAATTTGACCTCTCTGGTTATACCTGAGACAGTGTCCTTTCAATTTGACCCCTCGGGTTACGCTTGAGGAAATGTCCTTCCAATTTGACCTCTAGGTTACGCTTGAGGTTATGATCTTTTAGTTTGACCCCTTGGGTTACGTCCAAGGTTGTGTCCTTCTTGTTTGACATCTAGGTTATGCCCGAGGTTTTGATCCTCTCAATTTTGCCCCTTGAGTGACGCTCGAGGAAGTGTAATTCATTTGACCCCATTAGGTTACGCCCGAGGTAGTGTCCATCAAGTTCGACCTCCAAGTTATGCTTGAGGTTGTGCCCTTCAATTAGCCCCTCCTTGGGTAACACTTGAAGACAGGTCTCTCACACTAGACTCCTCAAGTGTTGGATCCTTATCCTGCTTGATCCTTATTTCAACATCAGACTCCCCGAGTGTTCAATCCTTTATCCAGCTCGATCTCCTATTTAGCTTGGTGGTTGCAGGTGCTGGATCTCTTTCCTCCTTTTAAAAACCATTGAGTCATGTCAAATGGGAATATTGTCAAGCCTTGAAGTTAGTTTCGTGCAAAAACCATCTTCAAGGAGGGGCAATCTATAGATATCCCGTTTTGGTACTTCTTTATCTTTTTTCAAGTCCCATTGCATCATAACATGTCTCATCCATCTTTAGAAGCCTTTTTATCAACTTAAATACTCTCCAAAAGCCCATTTGCTGGTTTGGGTCATTGATCTCCCAGAACTAGGCGTATAATGTTAAACTCCCAGAAATGGGCGTACAATGTTGTATGCCCAGTTCTGGGAGTTCAACGACCCAGACCAACAAATGGGCTTTTGGAGAGTATTTAAGTTGAGCAAAAGGCTTCTAAAGATAGATGAGACATGCTATGTTGCAATGGGACTTGAAAAAAGATAAAGGAGTGTCAAAATGGGATATCTACAATCGTCTCATCCACCACCACATCTGACCACCCTAGAGCACAGCCCCACTACAGTTGGCACCTACTGCATTGCAACCCTAGCAACTACACAGTCCTACTGCACCTGCTCTCGTGCCCATCATTCTTGGCCATCTCCGGTTGATGAGGAGCCACTACACGGCCTCCTACATCGTCGACACCCACAACCACTTCCAATTCCGACCAACACCTATAATTACCACCCAAACAGCAGCCCCACAACTTGTCTAGCCCTTGAACTAGCCTTGGTCCACACACCTTAGCCTCCAATACCTTTGCCAACCTCCCATGTTTGCCTCCGTCGCCATCGAGCGCCACCAACCCAGAGAAACGTTGTCACGAGCCACACGTTGGAAGGATTGCCCGTCTATGTGCACATGTAAAATCCTCCCCTGTTGTGAATGCTTGGGTTCCACTTCTAGATTTAAGTAGCATCCTCATCGTTATTTCTTCACGTTTATATCTAAATTCATCATGCATCATTCATCCATGGCATTTTCAACCACTAGGGGTAGTCCTCTCAGTCTGTGTTCGGCCAACGGCCTGTGAGCATGATGGCGACCCCTCGAGCGTGCCTCTCCCTTTCTCACTCTCCATTGAGTAGCCCTGGATGTTCACCGATGCTCCTTGCCCCTTCCATGGCCGGTCTAGCCTTGAACTATGGCAAGGCTTAGTGTCAACGACAGCAAGAGGACCATATCATGCATCCTCACCCACATTGCATCCTCATCCATCCCCATTGTCTCCTCTCACTCCCTTCCACCTCAGACAACCTCCACGTGGCTCACTAGAGCTCACGACTGGATTCCATGGCCGTGACAGATAGTGGTGCCTACCGGTTAACGAGGGAGGTCGAGAGAGACATTAATGCATCCTAGGTTCATGTTTACTGTTCACAATTGCTCATTGTAATTCATCCATGCATCCTCAGTGTGTATTTTCTACTAGCATCATTTTGCATTCACCATTGTGAGATGAAAAGTTTGTTGGTCTGCTTCATATCTTGGCTCGCATACATGATTCGCGTACAAGATTCATGTCCTGGTACTGCAACTTGCTCTTGTAGTTTGCCAGTTCCAGAACAGACCAATTGGCCAAAGCACATGCATGTATATTCTCATCTGTTTCAATCCTATTTTCTTGCATCCAGATCACTCACTTTCTACATGTTTTCACACTCTCAGCACGCATCATTGCATCATAGCTTTCATACATCCTAGACTAAGCAAGCATCCATTTGCATTTCCCACACATGCGAGCGATTAACCAAGAAAGACCGATTCGTCGTGTGCATGGAGGTGCCTAACACCTTCCTCATGCATAACAGGAGTCCTTATCCTTTCTCTGGCATGAAATAACATATGTGTCACATCCATTAGGCATGGAGCATACATATGCATTCATTTGTATCGTTTTTTATCGCATTTTCTTACACTCAGTTTTCCTTGTCTTCCGATCCCAAATAGACTAGGTGGCAGCTTCCTTTTTTTCTTATCCTTTCACATTTTCTTTGGTGTTTTCAAGTTGGACATTATTGGCTTGTGAGTTCGGCTTTTATACTAACTCGCTAGTCAGTTTCGCCGATATGGTCATAGTTGGTAAAAGGTACACTTCCTACTCGAAGACTTTCATATCCAGTTAATATAATGCATGTTTATTGTGGTTGTGCTTTGGGATTTCATTTGGGAATCTGGTGCTTTGGGATTCCAAGGGAGAATTCAGTGTTTTTGTGGTTTCATGTTGGAAATCTAGCCTATGGCAACCAAGGGCTGCATATGGTGGGTTTTTTAGTGGAAAAACCTTTATGTGTGGATTTGGTGTTTAATGGTTTACCAAGTTATTTATAGTATGCTTTATGTGGTTTTACAACGAATTAATCTAAGTTTTCCCATGGTGTTCTTATTATGATGTATGGATATTTCATAGTGTTTGAATGTTGGTTTTGAGCGAAATATGCCCCGTTTTCTTTACGGTAGGCTATAATTGGGTTTAAAGGTGTTTGGCGGTGTTTTGAGTTGATTTTGAAATAATTTTCAAATGGTTTTCCAAAAAAAAAAAAGATTTGGGAAAAAAGCATAAGATTTACAAAGGTTTTGAAAAAAAAATTCCATGATTTTGAGAGACCAAGAGGTTGAAGCATCTAATTGGTAGACTAGGAATGAGTGATGCCACTGAATAGTTGAGAGCTAGTTGTCTAGGATGGGGTCCATGTGGCTTTTGAGGTAGTAAGAGGGTCGTTGGATTGTACTGACAAACCAAGAATAGTTGATACCTCTAAAGGGTCAAGTACAAGTTTGAAGTCAAGGTTTTGTGATTTTAGAGGACCAAAAGGCCTTAGGCGAAGATCTATAGACCAAAAAACTAAGGCTGAGGTTGGGATCAAGAGGGCTGAATAGTTTGATTGATGGACTAGAGATGAGTGATACCTCTAGAGGGTTGAAAGCTAGATGAGTAGGCATGAGATCTGAGAGAGTTGTACTAGCAAGACCAGGAGGTAAAAAAGTCCTCTAGTTGGTTGAGTGCAATAGTCCTAAGGATGCGAGAGGATAGATCTTGTGTGTATATTATCCTGTGTGAACTTTTGAGCGTTCTTATAGTATGAACCTGTAACAACCCCCAAATCAGTACCACCCAACCTAGCTACATAATTTCTTTTTTTTAGCTCTTTATTACAATTACAATTATGCTAATTATCAAATAAATCTAAGTACACTCAACAACAATAAATAAATAACTGAAATAAACTAAACTACAAACTCACTAGAATCCCTAATGTGTGGCAACGTGACTATTCTTATATGCACTAACAAAACTAGGTCTTATCCTGCACCTGCCAAGAACACCAAAACCAAAACACACGTGAGTGACCACTCAAACGGTCACCCAGCACACTCCCCACCTAACTATTGAACACACCACGTCGAGGAAAGAGGCGTAACTATGCCCCACACAACAAGCACAGGCATCTCACCTAGATGACGCCACACTAGTGCAACACCACGGCCTCCACTAGGCTAAAGACCAACTCCTGAATTGGGGCTTAGCAAAACCACAAACAACGTACCGTACTGTCTGACGCCAAGAAATCAACACTAGCCACAAGCAGTCCACCTAGGAGTGACCACAACGTCTGCATTGCCACGGACCCACCACCTTGTGTAGGAGCGAATTCGTCCTGTAGTCCTCCTACCTGGAGAGCCCTCAGAGTGCCAACCCCCACCAGGGAAGGCTGTCTTGTCACTCAGGACGCTACTAGCCACGGGGCACGTGCACTACCCATCCTGGCTACCACAGGGTACGCTCTCTCGGCATCCTCCACACGGTACCCAGTCTGTAGGAGCGTCACCTCACCACCTACAAGTCTTGGTACCTGTAACTCCCAAGTTATCAAAACCAGCTACGCAGGAGTCTCATACCTCTTGAGTCTGCTGCCATGATACCTTGTGTACAAACAGTATCCTAGGCCTCAGTGCCCGGGACAAACGAAGTGTCATACCACCAAGTCCAGCTAGTTCCTCATCCTGCGGACCTCAGCCTCGGTCTCATGAACGACAATCTAAGAGTGTCATACCTCAAGTATATGACAAATACACCTTGGCCTCTTGGTCTCAAGACCTCAACCTGGGCGACGTGCTCAACTACGTATGGGTTTATATGTGTGTGTGTGTGTGTGTGTGTGTGTGTGTGTGTGTGTGTGTGTGTGTGTATTGTGACCATGTTTGCTCGGAGATTTGGCGCGGAGTCACGCTAGAGGGAAGAGGCCACAACCATGCCAGGATGGCGAAGGAGCAATATAGGATAAAAACGAAAAGAAGGAGTCACCACTTAGTCTTTTAAGGGAAAGACGAGGAAAACCACAAACAAACCACAAAAAGATGATTGCATGTGATGCAAATGAAAAGGTCTGATGTCTACAAACCAGAGGATGGGTAAGGATTCCTATTACACACGGGAAAAGGTGTCAAGCACCCCCGTACGCCAGAGAAACTCGATCCTTCTAGTCTGATTCACTTGCTAGAGGTTGAATGAATGTTTGCTAAACCTAGATTGTGCTCTAATCATGCTAATATGAATGCCAAGACAAGACTAGATGGATGTGCAAGATGGTAAGCAAAAACTGCGAAGAAATCCACACGAAATGACGAAATCACAAAACACGACACGATAAAAAAAATCACATGAAATAACGAGGTTTTTGGCGAGAATGGCTTAGGAAATCATAATGACCTCAAGTGAATCGAAAATGCAACCAACTCAAATCATCAGAATCATACAAAACATCGTAGAAATCAAGATGGAAAAATTGCAAAGAAGTTCGCGCAAAACAGGCAAACGGTGACATGTGAAGAAAATCACATAAAATGACAGTATTTTTGGAAAGAATGTCCTAGAAAACCATATTGATATCAAAAATGTCAAAAGTGGAGTCAACCCAAGTTATCGGAATCATTGAAAATGTCATAAAAATCAAAAAGGGGAAATAATCTGCAAGTGGGCCAATGTAGGCCTTTAGGTCAGTTAGTGTATGCTCTCGGGCAATGAAATCCCAATCAAATCAAAAAATCTGAAAATATATAATAAAAGGAGTCAAACCAAATATCAAGCGAAGGAATTCGAAAACGAGCTGGAGAAAAATCCACCAAAAAACACATAGGATGCAGGCTTACTCAGAAAGGATGGAATGATGTGCAAATGCAGCAAAAACTACGTAGAATGCATGAAAATAGGCCTAAATGTTTAAAATATGCTGAGGAATGACTTAGACAAAGATGATGCATGACTTAATGCAAGAACTAACATGCATGTGTATGAATTGGCGGCACAAGGGCAATTTGGTCATTTCTATGGCCACATGTGATAAGTGTGTGCATGTGTATGATGCATAGTCTAAGATATGCCAAAATGTATGCAAAATGTCAGTAAAATATTATTTGCAAGAAAGCATGAAAAGGACAAGGTCTTAAAAAAAAGAAAATGATGTAAACATGATAACAGACAAGTACAGGCACCAAAGTGCAAAATTCGCAAAACAAGGGAAAGATTGATTAAAATATATTCAGTGACTTCTATCCTAGTGTGTAGATGATGGATTAAATGAAAATGTGGCACTGGTGTGTAAGAATTGCATCTTGATAATTCCCTGAAAGTTTGGGGTCTAATGTGCAAAATTCACACATAAAGTGCAAATGTGAAATTAAAGATCAATTTACAATGCAAACATTATTTTAAAATGAAAACTATTTTTAAGTGCAATATTATAAATGCAATAAGTGGAAAATGTCAAAAATGGGTGTGAAAACAATTACAACCCTAAATGATGAATTTGAAATTAGTCTAAGGGTCTAGATGCAAATTTCCTACCTCAATGTCTGTATGCTATGAATCTAGGGGATTGCATGCAAAATTTCAGCACTTAAATGTGATACGAATTAGACTTTTATGATGTTCAATGTGATTATGAATTTTTTCAGGGTCCAGAATGCAAATTTCATAGGAAAAATTCATTTTAAAAAGCTCTAGGTGTATGATGCAATTGTTCAGAACTTAGTTGCTAAGAAAATATGATCTCAGGGACTTAAATGTGAGAAAACATGTATCAATGCAATAAAGATAATAAATTAAAATATGCAGGGAGCTATATGCAATTCTCACAGAAACAAAATAAAGAAATAAAAGTTATTTAAAACTACAAGGACTTAAACATAAAAACACAGGACCTAAATGTAAGGATCTAAGGGCCTAAAAGTAAAAACCTAAAACTGTAGGACTTGATCTAAAAAACTCCTCTTCGAAGTTCACTGATGCCCGATCTCCAGCGAGGACTCCTGCGGGTCTTCAGCTGTGACATAGCGGCGGAGGAAGGCAGGCGACGGTAGGGGAACCTTGAGGGCGGCCCGACGGACCTCTTCGATGCAGTGGGCATGACTGGGGGAGAACTGAGAGGCCCCCCCACCTGTGGTTCCAGCGAGGTGTTGGCTGGCATTGAGGAAGACGACGGCGAGGGAGCTGGCTGGGACGTGGTGACTGGAGCGGCGTGGCGAGGACTGAGGGAGCTTTAAGGAGGCCTGAGGAGACTCTTGGAGGCGTCAGCCAGGACCTGGAAGGTTTGGAGTGTTCCTCCCGTCTCCTGTGCTGGCAATAGGCACGACGGAGGTAGGTGTGACGCTCCAGGGCCAAGGATTGCGGCATGGCTGCATGGAGAGGCTCGTGGCGGTGCAGCGTAGCTTCCTGGCATGGTCATGAGCAGTGGGAGCGTCCGGAGGGCGCAGGGGGTTTCGACAGTGGCTGACGGCGATCACCGGGCCAACAGCGAGGGCTCCGGTCATAGGAGGCCAACTGAACTCCTCCTGAGCAATGGAAGCTCAAGGAGGAGAGGCCCATGGGGCCTCCACTGGCCTCACCGGTGGTGGTGAACCCACCACCAAAGGGAAAAGAGGCGACGCTTAGCGGCGACCCACTCCAGCAAACCACGATTAAAAGGCTAGGGGGACTATTTGGGATTGAAAGAGAGGGGAGAGGAGTACTTGGGTGGCGGCTAATGTCCCTCCCAGCGCGATTGGATGGCGGGGCTCCTTTGGTTGTAGCTTCGCCGATGGTGGCTGGGGCTCCTGGGGGTTATGAAATGGCTAGGCTTCTAGAGGTTTGAGTGTGGGGGCTTTTTCATGGGTTGAAGCGTGATGGAAGGAGAGAGGGTCCAGTGTCTGTCGGCGGCAAACCTTTTAAACTCTAGTCTAGCCTCTCCTCGTCATTGATTCTCCTCTTCAGGGGTTGGACGCCTTTGGATAGGGCGTGAGCAGGACAGCGGAAAGGCCGAAGATCACGAGAGATCAGGCCTGGACAGTTGCTGATTGGGATTTGATGTCAGAGATTTCGTCGGAAATGTCGGGGGTCGCCGGCGTTGAAGGCTTGCCGAAATTATTTTTTGGATTTCTAAAGTTTTTGATTGAAGAGGAAATGGGGTGCATTTGGGTTGAATTAGGCCTGTGGAGATGGGCTTTTGAGTTTGGTTTTTTGGGTTTTTGTGTTTTAGGGTTTTTTTTAAGGAATTTTACGATTTTGGTTTTTTTAGTTTTAGGTTTCTTTATAATTTTAATTTATTTTTTGATTTTTAAGGTTTTATTGAATTTGGTTAAAAGACTTTAATTAAGATTTTTGGATTTTGTAGGGTTTTTTTTATTTTAGATTTTTTTGTGGTTTTAATTAGGATTTTGAGTTTAACTAGGTTTTCCTTTTTGGATTTTAATTAGGGTTTTTGGATTTTAATCAAGGTTTTTGAGTTTAATTGATTGATTTTAAATTAGGATTTTGGGTTTAATTAAGTGACTTTAAATTAGGTTTTTTTAGGATTTTATTATTTTAGATTTTTTCTGAATTTTAATGGATTAAAGTTTTGTGTTTGAGTTCTAATTTAGATTTAATTAGTTTTTACTTGATTTAATTAGGGATTTAGTTTAAATTTGGTTTAATTGGTTTTTTATTAGGGTTTTGACTTAGATTTTGATTTCATTGGTTTTTGCTTGATTTTTGTTTGGACTTGGGCTTCTTTTTAATCAAATTTTATTCTTTAATGGATTTTATTAAGTTTTACTTGATTAGGGTTTTCACTTGATTAATTTGGATTTTAAATGGATTTTATTTGATTTTGATTATAGTTAGGGTTTTTACTTGATTAATTTGGATTTTAAATGGTTTAAATGGATTTTATTTGATTTTGATTTTAATTAGGGTTTTTACTTAATTAATTTGGATTTTAAGTGGATTTAATTTAATTTTGGTTTTAATTGGGGTTTTTATTTGATTAATTTGGATTTTAAATGCTTTAAATGAGTTTTGTTTGGTTTTGATTTTTGATTAGGTCAGGGCGGGCTTGTGTTGGCTTGAATGGGCTTATGGGTTTAGGGTTTTGTTGGAGTTAGGGTTCAGGTTTAGTGGTCGCCATCAGAGCATCTTTCTAGAGGGGCCTACTGTCAAGTGATTGCAAAATTGGGGTGTCTACATGTGTATATATATATATATATATATGTGGACCTGTTGATGATCTCTTGGGAGGAGTTCCGAGAGGTGTTCTATGAGAGGTTCTTCCTTAAGCATGAGAGGGACAAGCTGGACAGAGAATTCCAAAACATGAAACAGGGAAGCTTGACAGTGGCCTAGTATGAGTCGTCCTTCCTTCGGCTGGAGTAGTTCTCTCAGGCTGTGGTTTCCGAGAAGAACAAAGCCACGAAATTTGTGAATGGACTTAATCCAGTGTCGAGATCCAGAGTTATTGGCTTTAGATGTTAGACCTTGGTGGACGCCATTGAGCTTGCAAGCCGCTATGAGGATGATTGTAGGCTATTTCAAGAAGAGTATCCTAGGAAGGATAAAGAAAGGAAGTCTGTCTCTCAACCTTCTGTCTCTCGATCTTCTATTTCTCGACCTTCAGTCATTGGAGTGCCAAGTTCTGGGAGTTCTGGTAGCTCTAGGAAGAAGCGAAAGGAGCAGCATACATCCAGTAGGGAAGAAAGTGTTGGTTTTATGCCATGCGAGATCTAGCAGCGGCCCGAAGATAGGACCGTGCCATGTCTGTGGTAAGAAGGGGCACGTAGCAGCCCAGTGTTGGCACAGACAGAGAAGTTTAGATGGTGTAGTGTGCTACAACTATGGGAAGTCCGGACACTATCAAAAGGACTGTCCCAGTTAACTGAAGCCAGCAGGAGATGCGCCTCGTTAGCGTGTTCTCCATTGTTGCCCCAGATGCTGGTCCATCAAGAGATGTTATGGAAGGTGAGAATTAGTATGGCTGCATGAGTTGAATCCTGTCTAGTAATAATGGATCCTATATGTAATCGACACTATTTTTTGTTAAGATTATGATTATGGTTATGATGTGTTGATGTTAGGATCTTTTCTTGTGGCTAACCGGATGGCCCAAGTCTTATTCGACTCTGGGAGTTCATTTTCTTTTGTCTTCGAGTCCTTTGCTACCAAGATCGAGACTAGGCCAGCTAGATTGGTATTCACCTGGATGTGGTTACTCTATTGGGAGAACGCAGTCTAGCGTGGAGATATCTGAAACCTGTGGATGTTTAGTTGGGAAATAGGAATTTTCAGGCCAGCTTGATCTTGATGGACATGCAAGATTATGACGTTATCCTAGGAATGGATTGGTTGGCACGGTATTCAGTTGTGATAGATTGTGCCAAGAGAAGGGTTTTGACAGAGTGTCCAGGCCAAGGCTAGTGTGTGGTACAAGGCATCAGACCGGGTGAGCCCTGGAAGGTGATATTTGCTATTAAGGCCTACCATCATCTAGCAAGAGGCAGTGTGAGCTATTTGGCCTGTGTGACTATTTCTACTTTGCTTGTAATTGGGGTTGAAGATTTGCCAGTGGTGCAGGAATATCCTAATGTTTTCCCTGAGGAATTGCCTGGTATGCCACCACACAGGGAAGTGGAGTTTATGATTGATCTGGTACCAAGATCAGGTCTTATTTCAAAGGCTCTATATAGAATGGCACCCGTTGAATTGAGGGAGCTCCAAAATTAGTTGCAGGAACTGATGGGCAAGGGATTTATTCGTCCCAGTGTTTGACCTTAGGGGGCACCAGTACAGTTTGTTAAGAAGAAGAACGGTTCACTTCAGCTCTGTATAGACTACCAGATGTTGAACCAGATTACTATCAAGGACAAGTATCCATTGCCTAGGATCGATGATTTATTTGATCAGTTGTAGGGAGCATCGGTGTTTTCCAAGATAGATCTAAGATCCGGATATCATTAGTTGCGGATTTGTGAGCTGGATGTGCAGAAGATAGCCTTTCGCACCCACTATGGACATTACGAGTTTTTGGTTATGCCATTCGGGTTAATGAATGCTCCAGCTACCTTCATGGACCTAATGAATAGGGTGTTCAGGCCCTATTTGCACCAGTTTGTGGTCATCTTTATGGATGGCGTCCTAGTATATTCTCTAGATGTTTAGACCCACCAGAGGCATTTGAGGATCGTACTGGAGACACTAAGACAGCATCAGCTTCATGCCAAGTTCTCTAAGTGCGACTTTCTGCTGGAGAAGGTGTCCTTCCTCAGTCATATCATCTTAGGAGAAGGCATCAAGGTAGATCCAATCAAGTTGGAGGCTATGAACAGTTGGGCCAGACTAAAGACAGTCACTGAAATCAGACGTTTCCTTAGCTTGGTAGGATATTATAGGAGATTTATTTAGGATTTCTCCAAGATTACTGCACCATTAACCAGACTGACCAAAAAGGAAGTGCACTTTGCCTGAGATTGGTAGGGCGAGGAGAGCTTCAATGAGCTGAAGGCTCGTCTGATATCAGCCCCAGTTTTGACTTTGCCTTCTGGGAGAAGCGGTTTCACAATCTACAATGATGCTTGTGGGATGGACTTGGGGTGTGTGCTGATGAAGCATAGTCAAGTGGTGGCATATGCCTCGCACCAGTTAAAAGATCATGAGAAGAACTACACCCAACTAAGGAGAAGTGGAGGTAACTATACTGGCTAGATACCCCATGCAACCCTTGACCAAAGACATATAAGCCTTCATAGCTGAAATGACAAGCTTAGGCTCACCCTGACACCCACCTTGCACAAAGAAAGACCCATCCTCAGGAGACCCAAAATAAACTCTCCTCCGAGCACAGTCGATCAGAGCGGATTGTTGCGCCAACCAATCCATATCGAGTATCACATCGTACTCCTGCATGTCCATCACGATCAAGCTAACATCGAACTCTTTGTCATTCAGCGTCAAGTCAACAAACCACAGATACCTCCATGCCAAACTGTGCTCCCCTAGTGGCGTCACCACGTTGAGATGAAATGCCAGTCTAGCTGGTCTCTCTCCCAACTCCATTGCAAAAGACTCAGAAATAAAGGAGAAAGAACTCCCTGAGTTAAACAACACTTTGGCCATCCAGCCAGCCACAATAAAAGAACCTGATGGCCAAGCAAAAACAATAGCACCACACA
>JAMKQA010010749.1:0-29127 GCA_024699735.1 Posidonia australis
TGACTTCGGTATGCCGTTTCTGATACTTTGATAAAACACTTGTATACAATTTGAAATTATACAGAAAGCACTTTATATCTTTTTCATGCTTTAATATTTATGAAAATATGCACTCATAAGTAATCATCAAAATTAATGCATTATTTCTAACAATAGGTGCTCCAGATTGGTGCTTCCCAAAAAATCTGGATCAGACTGCAATCTGATCCAAAATCTGACCCAGAATAGAGATGGGTGATCTATACTAATGCAGGTTGATTCATGCGGATGTTAAAAGCTGAAAGCATAACAAGATGCATATGATCAAAGTCATCTTACTATCATTTGATTTAAAACAAGATGATTTAATGGGTTCATGGCAGAAACACATACAAAATGCAAAAGAACAAACATGAAACGAGTAAACCCAATAAAACATATGTAAGTGATGATTATACCAAGAATATAATAAGGAAAAGATAGCTCATGCAGGCAATATAGTGCAGATTTTTATGCTAGAAACAAAGTAAGCATGCCTGCAAACAAAAATGTAGATGTGCATGGAGAGCATCTTGCAAGGAGGATAAGTAAATTCATCATAGAAACCTCATGAAAACACAGAAAAATCAAACCATATGTGGAATTTCTAGCATGCTTTATTCCAATGCAAAAGAATAAGAACTTAAAGGAAAAGTGGGAAGGGCCTACCTTATCCAAGATGTTCCTTCAAAGAAAGACCCAAGATAATAAGCTCCTTGATACTTTGGAAGGGCTGAGAATATCTCTAGATGCAAGAAAAAGCTTGAGAGCTTAAGTGAATATTTGCAGAACTCTAGAAAAGGTTGGTGTAGCTGTGTGTGTTTCTATCTTTCAAGATGATCAGTCCATTCAAATGGTTGCCTATGGGGTCTATATATAGGGATTTTTCAATGGTAACTCCTAGGAAAGCAAGGATCCTCGTAAACGAAAAGCCTGAAAGATTCCATGGCATATTCACTGGTAGAGGTAACAGCCACGGGAGGTGGAAAGCCAATAGCCAGCAGCCTGAGAAATGGTTGGGCGCCTGGTATGTGCACCAGGTATGTGCGCCAGGTAGGTGTGCTAACTAGGTGTGCCAGGTAGGTGTGCTAGCCAGGTGTGCCAGGTAGGTGTGCACGTAGGTGTGCTAGCTAGGTGCTCTCCCCTACTTGTCTGGATTTGTAATTGGGCTGCAGGCCTGCTATAGGTTGTGATTTGGTTTAACTAACAAGATTCAAGGATTAGCCACATCCAAAGCAACATCTGGAAAGCTCATCTATGAGTCACCTCAAAATCGGGGTGTCTACAGATACCGTACACTAAGGGCATGTTAGCTTCCTTTAAGGTGACAACCTCCCTTATCAATCAAGGGCATGTCGGCTGCCTATTGGTTGACCCTCTTTGGGACAATATCTTCATCTAGGACATGCTGTCCGCTCTGTTGCTCGAGCCCAAGAACGAGGACATCGGCAACCCCATCCCTCCAAGATCAGAACAAGATCTCTGGTAAATCCTATAGAGTTGAATCGCAAAACATGACGATTCATGGTGGAGTATTGGGGGTTTATAATCGCAACTTCCGACCTTTATCGTGTTTCTGCAAAATTAGCAAGATCCTTTCTATGTCTTGCATATAACTTCAAAGCATTCATTCCAGTGATGTAAACATTATCATCAAACTGTATTATATTCCTGTAGACACCTCGATTTTGAAGTCACTTGGTAGTAGGCTCCTTTAGATGATGTTCTGGTTGCGACCACCAAAATCCTAGCCCACTTAAGCCCACACAAGCCCATTCGGGCCCACACTAGTCCACTCTAACCTAATAAAAATTAAACCAAACAAAACGCATTTAAGAGACTTAAAATCCAATTAATCAAACAAAAACCCTAATTCAAGTCAAAATAAAAGAAAATCCATTTAAAATCCAATTAATCAAACAAAAACCCTAATTCAAGTCAAACTTAAGTAAAATCCACGTAAAAGCCAAATTAATCAAACAAAAACCCTAATTCAAGTCAAACTTAAATAAAATCCACTTAAAATCCAATTAATCAAACAAAAACCCTATTCAAGCCAAATTAAATAAAATCCAATTAATCAAACAAAAACCCTAATTCAAGTCAAAAATCAAGTAAAATCCACTTAAACCCCAATTAATTAAGTGAAAACCCTAATTAAAACACAAAAACCCTAAATTAAATCCAAAAACCCTAAATTTAAATTCAAAACCCTAATTCAACCATAAACCCTAGTTAAAATACAAAACCCTAATTAAACTCAAAACCATAATTAATTAATTTCAAAACCAATTAATTAAATCCTAAATCCCAAAATTTAAAATCAAATTAAATCACAAAACCTAATTAAAAAAAAACCTAAAGGCAAAACCCTAAAATCCATAAAAATTCAAAAACAAAATAAAACAAAAACCTAAAATATTTAAAACCTAATTTAAAACCAATTAATTAAACCTTAATAATGAATTTAATTGAAACCATAAAACATAAATAAAAGCCTAAACCTAAAACCCAAAATCCATTTAAAATTCTTAAAAAACAAAACCTCAAAACAAATAAACAAAAGAAAACAAAAAAACCAAACCCTAAGCCCATTTGCAGCCCAATAAGCCCAATACACCCATAAACCAGAAAACCTTATAAGGTCTAGAAAATAATTCTGGTGAGCCACCGCTGGCGACCCTGAGTTTTCTGGCGACAACTCCGGTGACCTCCAGAAGAATCTGGAGCCTATCTCAGCGCCTTGAGATCTCCGGTCAACCTCCTCTAGCCCACGCCCGGTCCAACGACGCTCATCTACTGGAGGGAGGAGGATCCACGGCGAAGGAAAGCCTCGTCAGAGTATAAAACCCCTGCTGCCGACTAACTAGGGACCGATCTTCATCCATCGACTTCCAGCCCTCTCCAAGAGAGCACTGAGTCCACCCTAGTATCCCTAGAGATCCCTACATCCAGAAACATCCTCCTCGAGCCCCTTTCTGCCATCAGAAGCCCGCAGCTAGAGTGACGTAGAGGAGCCTTGTTGTCGAGCGCCACCGGAGACCACGCGAACAGCCAGCCAGGTACACCTCCTTTCCCTTCTATTTCAGCTCAGTAGGCCATGTAGAAACCCTTTAGGATCCCTAACTTAAGCTACAATGGTGAGCTCCCCCTCTGCCCGCCGTCACCTTGCCTTCGGTGGTGGGTTCACCACCACCGGTGAGGCCTCAAACCTCTTGATCTCAGACGAGGCCCCCGTGGGCCTCTCCTCTCTCCTCCTCTTCTCTCCTCCTTCTCTCTGGTCCCCCTCCACTCTAGAGGAGCCCCATTGCTCTAGAGGAGCCCCTCCGACGTTCACAACCAGCCTCGTCGTCGCCACTGCCCTGCCACCGGCGACCGATGTCGATGAAGCACCAGAGCCCCCGAAGCACCGCTGCAACCTCTATGCACCTCCCACGAACCCCAGAGAATCCTTGTCTCGCCACTTGGACCGCCGTAGCTCTCCAACGACTCGCTGCTACCATCGCCGCCGACGTAGAGGTGGGTGGAATGCCTCGGACCTCCTTGGTGCTTCCTAGACCTCTGCTCGGGCCTAGCCATCGCCGGAGTGGGAACACCGGCGGTCCTCCGATGATCTTCGAAGGGTTGGGTTTTTGACCCAGACCCCTTAGTTTTAAGTTATTGCATTTTGGTCCTTTTTTTATTACATTTGAGTCCTTTTATTTTTGTTTAAGCCCCTGTCATTATAAATATTCTTTTGGTGCTTTTATTATTCTTGTGAATGTTGCATCATTTTCCCTGTTACTTTTAATTTGTATTTTTGGTCCGGCTTATGCATATTTAATCACATTTAGGTCCCTAGAACCATGATTTCTATACACTTAAGTCCTGAACATTTGCATTTAGCCCTTGGAACTTTTTAAAATGAGTTTTTTTTGTGAAATTTATATTCTGAACCCTAAAAGATTTAAAAAACACACTGACCATCACTAAATTTGAATTTTTATTACATTTAAGTCCTGAGTCTTTGCAATAAGCTCTAGAGTTTTTAGAAGTGAGTTTCTTCTTGGAAAATTTGCATATTAACCTTGAGAAATTGTGTAATTACACAGATCATTATAAAATCCTATTTTTTTATCACATTCAGGCCCCAAGAATTTTGTACATAAGTCCCTGAAATCCTTAATAAATAATTCCAGAACATAGAGAATTTTCATATAGACCCCTAGTTTAATTTTAAATCCATTATTTGGGGTTTTAAGTGTTTTCTTGCATATTTTTGATGTTTTTCACCTATTGCATATCAAATTTTTGATGTTTTTTATTGTGAATTGCCCTTTAGCTTCACATTTTAATCACATTTGCACTTATGTGTGAATTTTGCACTTAAGACCCTAACTTTTCAAGAAATTATCCAAGTGCAATTTTCACACACCTCAGTGTCGTATTGCCATTTGATCCATTATCTGCATATTGGAATAGAAGTCATGAGTATACTTTTCATCTAGATCAGCACTCTCTTTGTGAATTTTACATCTTGGTCCTTGTGCTTGTCCTTTATTGTGTTTACATCATTTTGTTGTTTTTCTCCTTTGTGTTTTCTTGCAAATACACTCTATGGACATTTTGCACTCATTTTGGCATGACTTAGATCATGCATCACTCCCATGCATGCATTTATCACATCTGGCTAGGAAAATGACCAAATTGCCCCTATGCCTCCTATTCATGAGCATGCATCTCAATTTTTGCACTCGGCCTTGCATAGTCCTTGTCCAAGCCATTCTTTAGAACTTTTGCACATTTAGGCACTTATCCATGCATTTCATATTATTTTTCATCACATTTGCATATCAGTCCATCCCTACTTATCCATCTCAATTTTCGCTTTATCCTATCTTGCACCTTCGCCATCTTGGCATGGCTATGATCTCCTCCCTCTAGCGCGACACCATGCCTGACACCCAGGTTGGCATGGTCACAATTCCTCTTGAGGTTAAGTGGAACGGTTGATTCCTTGAATACTCAATGTCGGCTCTGTCACCAAACAACCTCGGCCATTAGGGTTTGATGGCCAATTCTCGCTGATTTGACACTTTATTTGGTCTAGATGGTGACTTGGATCTTTTCATGAGGCTTGGTGCTTGTGTTAAACCATTCAATAGCTTGTAGTTTGGTTTGCTACCGATGGCTGTTGAATGTTTTTCACAGCCTTGGGTTGCTCTTCCCTATTTTCAAAGCATTTATGTGGCACTTTTTTGTCTGCATCGGACTTCTTAAATTTGATTGTATGGAACAAAGCCCTTTGTCTAATCGAAAGTAAATATTTTGATGATGTTCCGCAGGAGTTCTTCTTCCCAGTCCGGTGTGGCCTGAGTCAAGATAATTCGAAGCTTCCCTTTTCGATCATGGGTTTCCCCACGATGGTTGTACCAGCACATTGCTCACATGTTCTCTGGATGTGGATTGGAAAATTGACGGATAGAGACTGTGACAAGCTACGGACTTGGGATATCCCCTTAAAGTTCTTGGATATTGCGAATGTGGAGGTTTCCCGATATCTTTTGTATGCAGCTGCCTAGTCCTGGAAGCCCACTACCCATGTATTCCACTTTGGAAGAATTGAATTGACTCCCACTTTGGAGGAGGTCCGCCAGATGTGCTATTCGCATAAGCTTATAGGTCGTACTGTGTTTATGCGGTGAGACATATACTCTTCAGTATTGAGTGAACTGACTGGCCTGTCAACCAGCGATTGTGGTCGTCAACTCATTTGTACTGATGGGCCAACTCCAATATTGCAATTGGCATATTTTGACAAGGTGGTCGAGCTACGCCCCTCCTTGGGCGATGAGCTATGGTTGAGAAATTTTGTGGTCTGCTTCTTAGATGAGCTAGGTTTTAGCCACGGTCGGACCGTTGTGAACATCGAGGTTGTGGAGATTGCTTTGGTAGTGGTATCCTGTCAGATGGACTTAGCTCTAGTTATCCTGGTAGAGATTTATCGGGCCTTAGATCGATCATTACGTCATTGCCGACATTTATATGGTTGCAGAGCTTTTGTACAGGTGTGGTTGGCCGCACATCTGGGTGTGGAGATCTTACGCCCTCAACAGTCAGCCTTCGAATCTTATTGCCAACGTGGTCATGCTCACACCCTCACATCAGTTCACAAAGAGTATGAGTGGCTGGAGAGTTTGACAGAAGACAAGGTGACCTGGCACATCATTCCTTTGGCAACTCATAATTTCGAGGCTTTCATCAATACTACCGACATGCAGCTTATCATCCTACTAGGGTTGACTGGTGGTGTTGAGTATCATCCAATTCGGGTGATGCGATAGTTTGGATACCAATAGGATTCCTTCGTTCAAGGGTTAACGCTAGCTCGATTTCAAGAATAACCTTTAAGCACTCATGCCTTGACTAAGGAGCTATCACTCTTGTTAAATGGCTCCATCCTATCGGACAGTCTCACAGTCATAAAAAGGAAGGGTTGTTCAGTTGATTATGAAGCCAAAATTGAAGAAACCTGGCCGATCTGTGGAGCAGCTCCAAGCCATACACTGTTTACCAAAGCTAGAGGCTCTAAGAGGTCCAGGGATGATGCAAATTCTTGATATTTGTGCTGTGCTATTTGCTGAAATAGTGTAATCACTACAGTGTATTTGATTACTATAGTAGGTTCATTGAAACACTTATATCAGTTTGATTGGATGCTTTTGATTGATTTGAAGCTAGAATTGTCAGGACTGTAATATTTACTTGGTTGGTTCAAACTTCTGCCTTCTTTTGCCTATCGACTTGGCGCTGGGGTGTGCCCAGCAAATAGTGGAGAATATTATTTCGATTTGGCACCTAAGCCTGGACAAACGAAGCCATCATAGACTTCTGTACCAGGTAGGAGGGATCCCAGTATCAATCCCAGATTTGATCTAGATGGACGAATCTCGGTGCCACCCTCTTACCTTTGAATTCTAATCCTGACAGATGGATTCAAGGCCGCCCTTTTCCATCTTCTTCTAAACTACCAAAAGAAGTCTAGATGGTCCCATCCCAGGATCGATCCGGATGGACGAATCTCGGTGTCACCGTTTGCCTTTGAATTCTGACACTGACAGGCAGATTCAAGGCACCCCTTTCCATTTTCTTTTAGACTACCGGATGGAGTCTAGATGCTCTCATCCCAGATTCAATTCAGACAGACGAATCTCAGTGCCACCCCTTGCCTTTGAATTTCAATCCTAACAGGCGGATTCAAAGACACCCTTTTCCATTTTCTTCTAGACTATCAGACGGAGTTTAGATGGTCCCATCCCAGGTTTGATCTGGACGGACGAATCTCGGTGCCACCCTTTGCCTTTGAATTCTGATCCCGATAGGCGGATTCAAAGACACCCTTTTCCATCTTCTTCTAGACTACCAGACGAAGTCTAGATGGTCCCATTGCACGTTTGATCCGAATGGACAAATCTCGGTGCCACCCTGTGCTTTTGAATTCCGATCCTAATAGGCAGATTCAAGGCACCCTTTTCCATTTTCTTCTAGACTACCAGACGGAGTCTAGATGGTCCCATCCTAGATTCGATCCGGACAGACGAATCTTGGTGCCACGCCTTGCCTTTGAATTACGATCCTAACAGACAGAATCGAGGTCACCCTTTTCCATCTTCTTCTAGATTATCAGACGAAGTCTAAATGGTCCCATCCCAGGTTCTATCCGGACAGACGAATCTCGGTGCCACCCCCTTTGCATGTGAATTTCGACCTGGACAAGCAGAATCAAGGCTACCCTTTTCCATCTTCTTCTAGACTACCGGATGGAGTCTAGATGGTCCCATCCCAGGTTTGATCATGACGGACGAATTTCGGTGCCACCCCCTTTGCCTATGAATTCCGATCCTGATAGGAGGAATTGAGGCAGCCTTTTTCATCATCTTTTAGACTACTGGAAGGAGTCTAAATGGTCCCATCCCAAATTTGATCCAAACAGATGAATCTCGGTGCCACCTCTTGCCTTTGAATTCCGATCCTGATAAGCAGAATCAAGGCTTCCCTTTTTGATCTTCTTCTAGGCTACTAGACGAAGTCTAGATGATCCCATCCCAGATTTAATCTAGACGATAGAATCTCAGTGCCACCCCTTTTCCTTTGAATTCCGATCCCGACAGGCGGATTCAAGGCCACCCTTTTCCATTTTCTTTTAGGCTACCGGATGGAGTCTAGATGATCCCATTCTAGGTTCCATCCAGACGAATGAATCTCGGTGCCACCTCTTGCCTTTGAATTTTGACCCTAACAGGCGAAATCAAGGCTACTCATTTTCATCTTATTCTAGACTACCAGATGTAGTCTAGATGGTCACATCCTAGGTTCAATCTGGATGGACGAATCTCTGTGCCACCTCTTGCCTTTGAATCTTGACCCTGGCAGGCAGATTCAAGGCACCCCTTTCCATTTTCTACTAGACTACCAGATGGAGTCTAGATGGTCCCATCATAGATTCGATTCGAACGGACGAATCTCGATGCCACCCATTGCCTTTGAATTTCGATCCTAATAGACGGATTCAAAGACACCCTTTTCCATTTTCTTCTAGACTACCGGATGGAGTCTAGATGGTCCCATCCCAGGTTCGATCCGGACGGAAGAATCTCGGTGCCACCCTTTGCCTTTGAATTTCGATCCCGACAGGCGAATTCAAAGACACCCTTTTCCATCTTCTTCTAGACTACCAGACATAGTCTAGATGGTCCCATCCCACGTTCGATCCGAACGGACGAATCTCATTGCCACCCTCTGCCTTTGAATTCCGATCCAGATAGGAGGATTCAAGACACCCTTTTCCATCTTCTTCTAGACTACCGGATGGAGTCTAGATGGTCCCATCCCACGTTCGATCCAAACGGACGAATCTTGTTGCCACTCTTTGCCTTTGAATTCCAATCCTAACAGACAGAATCGAGGCCACCCTTTTCCATCTTCTTCTAGACTATTGGACGGAGTCTAGATGGTCTCATCCTAGGTTCGATCCGAACAAACGAATCTCGGTGCCACCCCCTTTGCCTGTGAATTTCGACCCTAACAGGTGGAATCGAGGCTAACCTTTTCCATCTTCTTCTAGACTACCGGATGGAGTCTAGATGGTCTCATCCCAAGTTTGATCTGGATAGACAAATCTCGGTGTCACCCCCTTTGCCTGTGAATTTTGATCCTAACAAGCAGATTCGAGGCACCCTTTTTCATCTTCTAGACTGCCGGACGGAGTCTAGATGGTCCCATCCTAGATTTGATTTGGACAGATGAATCTCGGTGCCACCTCTTGCCTTTGAATTCCGATCCTGACAGGCGGAATCAAGGCTACCCTTTTTCATTTTCTTCTAGGCTACCAGATGGAGTCTAGATGGTCCCATCTCAGATTCGATCCGGATAGACGAATCTTGGTGCCACCCCTTTGCCTTTGCATTCCGATCCCGATAGGCGGATTCAAGGCCATCCTTCTCCATTTTCTTCTAAGCTACCAAACGGAGTCTAGATGGTCACATCCCAAGTTCGATCTGGACTGACGAATCTTGGTGTCACCTCTTGCCTTGAATTCTGACCCTAACAGGCAGAATCAAGGCTACCCTTTTTCATCTTCTTCTAGACTACAGGATGGAGTCTAGATGGTCCCATCCTAGGTTCGATCCAGACGTACGAATCTCAGTGTCACCCTTTTTGTTTCTTAATTCCACTCCGAACGGATGGAATCAAAGAAAACTATCTTTTTCTTCCTCACTTTGGGCTAGTATCCCGAACTACTCGAACGACTTCCATCATCAGTCACTTTGGGCTGATAACCCAAACTATCCGGTCGGTAGGTTCGTCAACTTATCATACTTTGTCCCTCAATTTACAAACCTTATTGTCTTACCTAGTGCCCCTTTCCTTGGGTTGATACCCCAAACTATTCGGTTGACGACCGACATATTGTTAGGAGCGAGTTGATACCCCAAACTATCCAGTCGACGACCGTCATCTTGTCAGGAGTGGGCTGATACCCCAAACTATCTGATTGACGACCATCATATTGTTAAGAATGGGTTGATACCCCCAAACTATCTAGTTGACATCCATCATCAGTCTTACCTCAGTCGGCAAGTCTGATATCTTGTCGTGCATCCTTTCGGGCCAAAAGGTCTGTCATTTCCGAAGTTCCACCTATCGTGTGATGAGCCCGATAGTCTTGGCATCCCTTGGTATGAGTTAGGAAATACCTCGCGCTCCCCCTTCGTGAGCTGACAGGTTACCTGCTCATCACCAACATCATCCTTTGCATCAGCATCGCTCTTATGCGTCACCTGACATCAGGGTCAACCCTTTGCATCAGCATCATGCATGGCCCTGAGTCATGACTTTCAGTGCATCCATTGAATAAATGATTCACGGCCTCACAGTAAATACCACTCTCCCGTAGACTCAAGCAGGGTGTCTTGTCAACCCTAAGCATCGGTTTCGATTTCATCCGTCCCACGACCTTGCTCAGGGAGGGGCATTTGTAAACACCCCAATTTTGCAGTCACTTAGCAGCAGGTTCCTTTAGGAAGATGCTCTGGTTGCAACCACCACCCCTAAACCCTAACTCCACCAAAACCCAAAACCCTCAAGCCCACACAAACCCAGTCAAACCAAAATAAAGCAAAAACCAATAATTAAGAATCAAAATCAAATAAAATTCATTTAAAACATTTAAAATCCTAATTAAACAAGTGAAAACCCTAATTAAAGTCAAAATCAAATAAAATCCACCTAAATCCACTTAAAATCCTAATCAATCAAGTGAAAACCCTAATTAAGGTCAAAATTAAACAAAATCCACTAAAAATCCAGGTTAATCAAGTGAAAACCCTAATTAAAGTTAAGATCAAATAAAATCCATTTAAACCACTTTAATCCATTTAAATTCAAGGGAAAAAACCAAAATTAAACTCAAAATCCTAAAAAACCCTAAAGTCACTTAATTAAGTTAAAAACCCTAATTTAAACCCAAAAATTTAATTAAAATCCAAAAAAAACCCTAATTAAACTAAAACCCTGATTAAAATCTAAAAACCCTAAATTAAACTCAAAATTCTAATTAAAACACAAAAACCATAATTAAACTAAAAAACCCTTAATTAAAACCCAAAAAAAACCTAATCTAAAGTAAAAATTCTAATTAAAATCCAAAACCCTAAAAAAAACCCCTAAAATAATTAAAATCCAAATTTGAAGTCAACTAATATTTAAACCTTAAATCACAAAATCAAAAGAACTTAATTAAAACCACAAAAAAACCTAAGTTAAATAAAACTTTAAAATCTCTATACCCTAATCACAAAAACCCTAAAAGGGAAAAAATAATCCTAAAAACATTAATCTAAAACCAAGTAATTAAAATCTAAATTAAAATCACAAAATCAAAATCATAAACCTAATTAAAAACCTAAAACCAAAAATCCAAACCTAAAATGTGACATTTGGGCTTGATTATCCATTTTAATTGTAAACCATGTAATTGATTGTGATCTTGCTTAAATGGTTTATTATTGGATAATCTGTTATTTCTTTGATGTGTGAGCTTGTGGTTGGCTTTTTGTGCACCTGCTTGTGATTTGGGACCAATGTAGAGTCCAGTTGGAGGATGCATAGTCGCCTAGGTTTGCGTGCCTGTATTTTTCTCATTTTCTCTCCTTTTTCTCCTTCCCTTTTTTCTTTCTCTCATGAGCCATGCCCTTCCACCCGTTTTTTCCATCTTCTTCTTCCTCTTCTTCCACACCCATGCCACTAGCGATAGAGGCCCGTGCCTCCCCATCCCTTCCGACGGGATGGATAGCCGACGCCAAGCGAGTGGTGGTGGAGTTAAAGAGAGGGATGCAGGAGTGGGCAAAGGGAGAGCGTGGCGAGAAAGGAACGGAAGAGGAGAGAGAGAGAATAGGGGTGCGCAAGCTGGGAGGAGGAGGGTTTGAGTGTGGGTGCTTCCACCAGGGGCCGAGGTTCATCGGAGCTTCGCCGAGGTGACGCCAGGGTACGGTGAACTCACTGGAGTTGCGTGGGCCGCAGGAGAGGTACGTGATTTTCCCCTATTCTCTCGTTATTGCTTCCTTGAAGAATAATGATGGAAAATGCATGCAAAATGGTATAAAAATAGTAGAAATGATGGAAATGTAATTAATGATGTGAATGTGTAGGGATCATGCTAGATTGTGTGAATTTCGTGAGTTTTTGGTAGATAATGCCTTCAATGTTTTAAGGTTTAACTCTGAGCATGTTTCCTTTGAGAATTTATATCTCAATGTATGGTTAGTGAAATCATGATTGGATTGGAGGGTTTTAAAGTAGACTCAAGGATCTACACCCTAGGATTTACTCGTAATTTTTGATGTGTGTTTGGGGGGTCCGATTGGGACTCCCACTTGGGGCGAATTCTGCCTCCCGAAACAGGGGTGCGCCCTATCTACGGGGAATTCGGTATGCCGAATTTATTCGGTATGCTGAAATCCTAGCCAGATTTAGCCAGATACCTGATATCAGCAGACTGAAATCACCAGATCGACCGATTCAGAGGTTTTCGGTATACCAAAAATATTCGGTATACCGAACGAGGGATCTTCGGTATACCAATCTGGACATTCGATTTGCCGTTCTTGCCCTGAACCTGGTATGCATAAATTGTGAATTTAAATGTAGGATAAATGGTTTTAATGGTATGTTGGATATATGTTAATGATGTTTTCCTCATGTAATGACATGGAGGAAGGTGGAACCCAAATAAATAGATTTGGACATGATTTTGGGTTTTAATCCCATAAATGAGTGAAAAGGGATGATTTTGTGTGGTTTTGGACATAAGACCCAATTTATGATTTTAAGCATGGTTTTCATGGCTTAAGTTGGGACTCTCAGTGGAGGGTCAAGTGTTGCAAGGAAATAGAATCCTGCAACGAAAAGAATAAAATGGAAAATGGTTTGAAAAGAAAGTTGAAAGAGTTTTGAAATGAAATACTAATAATGTGGTTGCCGAGCTTAAGACGGTGTAGGCTGAGCCTAGATTTTTGAGCCTAGTTGTTCGGGTCACCGATGGTGTAGGCTGAGCCTGGGTAGTTGTACCTAGTTGTTTGGGTCACTGAGCTCGTAGGCTGAGCCTGGGTCATTGTACCTAGTTGTTCGGGTCACCAAGCTCGTGACGGTGTAGGCTGAGCCTAGGTCATTGGACTTAGTTGTTCGAGTCACCGATGGGGCGTCAGATAGAGACGTATCCCCGTGCACATATGAGAAATGAAATTGAGGCCGGTTGGCCGGGGCAATGACATCCCGCACAGGGAATTTCACTGCGGTAGTGTAGGAAGGTTGGGGAAGGAAGCCCTCACCTACTGCTTGTATACCTGGTTACCCTTGATTAAGGTAACAACAGCAAAGAAAAGTGGAAATGAATAAAGAAAAGTGGTTTGGTCAGGATTGAACTTATGAAATAGTCCTAAAATCCTGAAATGAAATGATGATGGTGTTTTTACCAGTTGCCAGCTTGTATTTATGATTTGGTTTTGAGCGCGTGAGGCATTGTGTTTTAGGCTGGATCTAGTCAGAAATGTTAATTTGAAAAGTGTGATTTTGGGAAGAAATCCCAAGTATTGAAAATATATGTTTTGGAAAATGAATTCCAAAGGTTTTGAAGGAAAATGCAAAAGTGTGTTTTGAAAGAGAATGTGGTTTTGGAATGAGTTTCCAAATGTTTTGAGAAAAGAAAAGAAACTTGGCTTTTGAAAAGAGCATGGAATCGGGATTGAATTCTCAAATGATTTCCAATAAAAGGGAAGAGGATTTTCAAAATAAAACCAAGTTTTGAAAAGGATAAAAGAAATGAGTTTTTACGGTTTTACCGAGATTTTGTGGTTTGTATGTTTTGGGGCGCGTATTGGGTGACTTAGATGTCACTCACACGTGCTTAGTTGGTTTTCAGGTGCAGACTGCGTGCAGCCGAGTTCCGGTGCAGGAGTTGGAGCTTCTAGCCGCACATTGTGATCTTGAAGGTGAGCCTTAGTTACAGTTATTTGATGTTTCTGTAATTAGTGTAATAATGCTTGATACTGTGTTTTAGTAGCGTGCTCAGGATCGGGGCGTTACATAAAACCAAAAATCTAAACCTAAAACAAAACCAAAACCCTAAAACCTAAAACAACAAAACCAGAAAAAAAAAAAACCAAAAGTCCAAACAAAATAGGCATAGCCCAAACCACATTTAATTTAAAACTTAGGAAAGAAAAATAATGCTATAGTCCCTTCTCCTTCCTCCGTAACCATCTCGCCATCCCTCCATCCCCACAAGTTGGCCAACTGCTAGCCACGACCCATGACCTCAACCGCTCCTTCCACTCCTTTTTAGCGTGAAAAACCACCAAAGGAGAGGACTCAGAGGAGAAGAGGGGAGAAATCAGAGACTGGAGGAGTGAACTCGAGAGACCCCTGGAAACCCCAGAGAAGCCCAACTAATTCTCAGAGCCTAATACCACCACCACCAGCCTTTTCCCACAACCCAGGACCCCAGCCAATGCCGCCGGAGCATCATCCCAGAGTGCCATCATCGAGCCTCGCCAGAGGATAGCCTGACCGTTCCTAGGTATTTCTTTCCCTTTTAGCTTTGATTCAGCATCCCTCTAGGTCCGTAGAGTCCTCCCCTAGCCTTCTAGTTGTGTTTCGCTGGAGACAACGCCTCCGACGTGCCGTCGCCTCCTCCTTTGGTGGTGGGTTCACCACCACCGATGAGGCCATAGGCCTCCTGACATAGGTAAGGCCCCTGAGGCCTTTCCTCCCTCTTCCTCCTCCTCCTCTCTAAGCCTCGTCGCTAAGGAGAGACTTCCTTGGCCTCCCGTGGCCAAGGGAATAATCCCCCCTGCGATCTCCGACTAGCGCTGTCGATCCACTGAACGAGGAGGGGCCTCTGACCGTTCCCAGCTCAAACCGTCATCTCCAAAAGCACCCTCGTGGCTCGCCGAAGACTCTCCAGACCTCACTCGACCGCCCTTACCTCTGCAGCGTCGCCTCGAGCTCACCCGCACCCATCGCCGGCGTTCAGGATGGGTGGAGCGATTCAGCCAGTTTCAATCAGACCCAATGCTCCTAGAAGTCTCCCCGTGGTCCCTCGATGCCCCTCCAGTCCTCGCCACACCGTCCCAGCAACTGCTCCACCTCCATCCACGTTGCCGTCATCGTCCTCAGTGCCAATTGACTCCTCCGGCAGTGCCCGAGACGGGGAGAACACTCCAGGCCCTACCAGACTCGCCTGATGCGCTAGAGAGCTCCATAGTGCCTCCCTCCAACTTCCCCGACCATCATCAGAACCCTCTAGTCACTAAGCCACCGTCGAAGGTCCGTCGGAGTGGGAGCGCTGGCGATCAACTAGTGATCTTCGAAACAACTGGATTTAAAGATATATTTTTAGTTTTCGTTAATTGAACGTTAGTCCAGGTTATCATTACACTTAGGTCCCTGGAATTTCATTTTAGATCCTCGACTTTTGCATCTAGGTCCTTTTTTTCTTACATCCAGATCCTTTCTTGCATCTAGGTCTTTTTTATTTCTTTTAGGTCCTTTTTCCATTTCATTTAGGTCCAGCATTTTTGTATTCAAGCCCTTATAAATTTAAATAACTTTTGTTTCTTTATTCTATTGCCGTAAATATTGCATCACATCTCCTGAGCTTTCTTATTTTCATTTTTCATTCTGTAAGAATTTGTTTTGTTACAGTTAAGTCCCTAAAAGCATGTTTCTTTTATAATTAAGTCCTGAAATTTTGCATTTTGCCCCCAAAGTTCTTTAAAAAGAATTTTCTTTGTATAATTTGCATTCATAACCTTAAGGTCATCCATAATTACATTGATCATGTAAAAAACTTAATTTTTATCACATTTTGGTCTTGAAATCTTGCATTTAGCCTTTGAACTCAATCCATAGTGTTTTTTGGACAGGAATATTTATACCCAGGCCCCTTAATCTTTTCTTAAATCATTAATGATGGTTTTAATTGTATTTTAAATCACATTTTAGTATGTTTCCCATTTGTTGATCACATGTGCTTGTAAATCATCACTTGAATAGAGTTTTCATCAAAAAACAACCATATTTGCAATATAAATGAATATCTGATTTCATATTTTAGTCAGATTTGCACTTTATGTGTGAATTTTGCACAATAGACCTTGAACTTTCAAGAAATTACCAAAAGTGCAATTTTCACAGATGTCACACCACAGAGCCACATTTTCTTTAAATCCTACATCCTAGCATTAAGATAAGACTTTTTGAGCACATTGTAACCATGATCTTCCCCTTTCTATGAATTTTGCACATTAGACCCTGAATTTTAGGAAATTATCTAGGTACAATTCTCACACATCTCAGTGTTACATTTTCCTTTGATCCATCATGTGCACACTAGGATAGAAGTCTCTGAATGTATTCTAATCTAGGTTTTCACCTTTTTTTGTGAATTTTGCGTTTTGGTCTTTATATTTGTCCCTTATTGTGTTTACATTGTTTTATTATTTTTAAGATCTTTTCCTTTGCATGTTTTCTTTTTCCTGACATTTTGCATACATTTTGGCATATCTTAGACCATGCATTATCCCCATGCATGTATTTATCACATTTGACCACCTAAATGACCAAATTGCCCCTATGTCATCAATTCATTCACATACACGTTAGTTATTGCACCAAGTCATGCATAATCTTTGTCCAAATCATTCCTTAGTATCCTTTACCCATTTAGGAACATTTTCATGCATTCTACATAATTTTTGCTGCATTTGCACATCAGTTCATCCTTTTTGAATAAGTTTGCATTTTATGTGTTTTTCCATGGATTTTTCTCCTACTTGTTTTCGGATTCCTTCGTTTTATATTTGATTTGACTACCTTTATTCCATCTTTTTAGATTTTTTCGATTTGATTTGGATTTCATCGCTTGAGGGTGTACATTAACTGACCGAAAGGCCCACATTGGCCCTATCATGGATTATTTTCCCTTTTTGATTTTCACGACATTTTCTATAATTCTGATGACTTGGGTTGGCCCCACTTTTGATCTTTTTGATGTCAGTATGGTTTTCCCGAACATTCTGTCCAAAAATATCATCATTTTTATGTGATTTTCTTTACGTGTCATAGTTTACTTGTTTTACGTGGACTTCTTCGCAATTTTTCCATCTTGATTTTTGTGATGTTTGCCACGATTCTAATGATTTGGGTCTATTTCATTTTTGATGTTCTTTATGCCAGTGTGGTTTTCTAGAGCATTCTTTCCAAAAACACTATCATTTATGTGAATTTCTTTACATGTCACAGTTTACCTATTTTACGTGGACTTTTTTGCAATTTTTCCATTGTGATTTTCATGATGTTTTCTGTGATTCTAACAATCTGAGTTGGTTGTATTTTTGATTCTCTTGAAGTTTGTATAATTTTCCAAGCCTTTCTAGCCAAAAAACTCGTCATTTCATGTGATTTTCTTTGTCGTGTCGTATTTCGTGATTTCATCATTTCGTGTGGATTTCTTCGCATTTTTCGTGTAACATCTCGCACATCCATCTAGTCTTGTCTGGGCGTTCATATTAGCATGATTAGAGTATAATCTTGGCATAGCAAACATTCATTCAGTCTCTAGCAAGCAAATTAGACTAGAAAGACCGAGTTTCTCGGACGTACGGGGGTGCCTAACACCTTCCCCATGCGTAATAGGAATCCTTACCCATCCTCTGGTTAGTAGACATTTGGCCTTCACATTTTCATCCCATGCATTCACTTTTTGTGGTTTGTTTGTGATTTTCCTCATCTTTCTCTTAAAAGACTAGGTGGCGACTCCTTTTCTTTCTGTTTTTTTATCCTATCTTGCGTCTTCGCCTTCTTGGCATAGCTGTGGCCTCCTCCCTCTAGCACAACCCCACGCTGGATCCTTGGGCTGGGCATGGTCACATGCTCTTTTTCAAGTCCTCTCCCAATTTAGCCAAATAATCTGTAGCAAAATTACATTCCTTGTAGCAATGAGAGAAAGAAATAGAACCAAACATGGGATGTCTTTGAATAAACTTCACCCAATTGCTACACTTCCATTGCACCAGAGCCTTACTTGTGAGCATCAAAATAATGGCCAAAGAATCAGATTCATCATGTAAGAGAACAATACCTGCTTGATCACATTCCTTTATGATATCCCATATGGCTCTCATCTCTGCCTCATTATAAGTGATATTACCATAATATTTAGAGAAACCCAGAATGATGTTACCAACTGTAGTCTGAACAGTACCCCCAACTCCAATCGAAATATGAGAACTAGAGCCATCCACATTCCCTTTCAGACCATATGTTGGATGAATCCAACGTAAAACCATATACCACAGCTCAAGAATAGAAGGATCTAAAAACCAAACTTCAAAAAATGAAGAACACTACCCCTCAAAGATTTGAATTTCTTCCCTTGAAGAACACAATTGCAATCAGTGATAATATAAGAAATAATAGCATGTAGGGACATAGCCTTTTTAGAAAACCTTCGAGAGCACCTCTCCCTCCAAGTGTGCCAAACAAGAAAACCAAGGATGATACCCAAAAGAGATCTTCTATAGCTGAAAAATTTGCATTGTCAAACCACCCCTTAATAGTACAGACTAGATCAGAATGCAAAGGAGTTTGCAAAAGGGTAGTAAAGAAATGCTACAAATATATAGCAATATCACTATTAAATAAAAGATGCTCCATCGTCTCTACCTGAGGAGAAAAACAGCAATTGCACCAAGAAGCCAAACTAATAGACTTGTCCTGAATACGAGAATCCACTAGTGTGCCTTTCCAACCCAACCTCCATAGAAACATAGAAACCTTGGACGGCAACAGATCAGACCAAATGAACTTAGCATAACCACATTTTTTACAATTCATATGAATCTTCAATGCAGCACTTCTAATCGAGAAAACCCCACTAGCATCATGCAACCATACCAACTTATCCTTTTCCGCACCAAAATCCATCTGTAATTCTTGAAGATCCTTCCAAATAGTTGGGCCAACAATAGGGTCATGAAAAATATCCTGCACGAACAAATCTCTATGATGGAAAACGTCAAATACAGAAACACCCAAATCTATAGCACTGAAAGTCATCATATGTTTAGAGAGCACTCCTAAAGGATGCCATTGATCCATCCAGAAAGAGCCATTACCCTTCTCAATCAGCCATCTTGAATTAGAGACAACCCATTGCATAAATTCCATAAGCTTCCTCCATCTCAAAGAAGTATAAGAAAATTTTTTAGACCAACCCATAATAGCCACCTTATACTTGACATTACAGAATTTACTCCAAAGAGATTCTTTCAAAAGGAGATTCCAACAACTCTTAATATTAAACAACAAAGAAATATCCTGGAGAGACCGAATGCCAAGGCCTATATCTCAAAGAGTAGCCATGCAAGATCTCCAATTTACCCAATGCATTTTTTTCTTGCCGTCCCACCACCCCAACAAGTAGTCACACAAGATTTTCTCCATATGCACAATAACACCTGTAGAGACACTAGAAGAAGCCAAAATGTGAACAGGAATAGAAGATAACACATGCTTTATAAGAACCAGCCGTCCACCCATAGATAAAAATCTAGACGTGTAGCAATCCATGCCACCTTTAATTTTCTCCACAAGGCCTGAAAAATAAGAAGAGCAAAGATGGTCAAGAGCAATAGGTGGCCCTAGATAACGAAGAGGCCAAGTACCTTGTGAAAACCCTGTGATCCGCTCCACTCTATCATTGCCCAACAAGCCCTTATGCCAAAAATACAAACACTTGTTCCTCCCCATCTTTTGACCAGAAGCTTTCTCATACCCCATGATGAAATCTATAACTTTAGAAATGGTGTTGGAAGAAGCAATACAAAAAAAATAAGAGCATCATCAGCAAAGAGAAGATGTGATGGAGCAAGACCTTTACCCGAAGTTACAAAGCATTGACATCGCTTCTCCTCAAAAAGTCTTTTAAAACCTCTACTAAAAACCTCCTAAGCCAGAATAAATAAAGTAGGGAAAGGGGGTCACCTTGTTTCAAACCTCGAGTAGACTTGAAAAAACCACTTTGTTGGCATTAATAAGAAGGGTAAACCAAGTTTTATAAAGCGTCCATCTTATGATCTCATTGAACCGAGTAGAAAAACCATATTTCCTCAGGATAGAAAAAAGAAAATCCCATTCCAATCTATCATAGGCCTTCAACATGTCGAGTTAGAAAACAATATTTCCACTCCTACATTTCTTATCAATGTCATTGAGCACCTCTTGAGCCAACTGAATGTGATCATAGATAACTCTACCTCTGACGAAGCCTTCTTGTTCCTCACTAACCAAACTAGGAAGAAGCAGAATTTATAATTTTTGAGATCAACTTAGAAATTACAATCCCAACACTGATTGACCTGAATTGCGCAAAAGATGAAGGATGGTCCACTTTTGGAATCAAACAAATAAGAGAAGAATGAATACTCTAGTGCATCTTTCCTCCCACAAAAAAATACTTGATCAATAGAAGTAAATCCATCTTAATAATATCCCAAGCAACCTTGAAAAGTTCAACAAAAAATCCATCTGGACCAACTACAACTCCAAAGGCATAGAGAAAAGAGTACATCTAACCTCCTTTTCATCTAGAATACCCGAGAGATTCATGGAGATTTCAGGAGAAATAATAGTAGGAATTACGTCAAATAAATCATCCTCAAATAAGCAACCCTCAGAGGAAAATAATTCCTGGAAGAAAGAAATACCTTCATCTTGAATCAACTTGGTATCCTGAATCCACTCTCCTGATGGCTTCTTAATGGCATGAATAAAACGTTTTTGTCTCCTAACTTTCACAGTGGATTGAAAAAGCGCAGTGTTCCTATCCCCCTCTTTGAGCCACTAACATTTAGCCTTTTAACACCAAAACATTTCCTCTTACTCCAGAATTTTTTGAAGAGAACCATTGGTCTCCACTAGATCCTGTAGGGCATCATCTGAATAATTAGAGTCAATAGCAACCTAGGCCGTCTAAACCTTTCCTTCTGCTACTTTAATTTTCTCAAATATATCTCCAAAAGAAGACCTACTCCAACCCCGCAAGATATCCTTCATTCTTCTCAATTTTAAAAACCACCTGAAGGAGAAATCACCTCCATCCTCAACAAGCTTCTCCCACGAATCATGAACAATAGAAAGAAATGAAGAATCCTGTAACCACACATTCAAAAACTTGACAGGCTTACTCCCAACATCCTTAATGTGAAAGATCTCTACCAGCAGAGGAACACGATCAGACAAGATACGTGAAAGGTGTCTGACTCTACAACTAAGCACATCTTGTTTCCTACACAACAAACACTTGTCAAGACAAGCCAAAATATGATCTTGCCCTTGTTGATTATTACACCAAGTATACTAAAGCCCAGCAAAACCCACATCTGATAACCAACAAGCTTCTAGTCATTCCCTGAATTCGTCCATAACTAACTGCTAAGGAGGATGGCCCCCTTTCTTTTCAAAGCATGAGACCATTGTATTGAAATCCCCCGCTACCACCCAAGGCAAAGTACCAGCCATAGACCTAACAGACAACAGCTGATCCCACAACACACGCCTCTCTTGGTAATCACAACTTGCATAAACTATAGTAATGAAAGCATCACAACCCAATCTCCCTTGTTTCATACAAACAGTAAGTACTTGGCAGTTGAAAGAAACCATAGACACCTGATCATCCTCATTACAAAACAACCATTTTTTGGCACTACCTTCCCCATTATCTATGAATTTATGAAAACCCAAAGGGCCCATCACCTCAGTTGCACGATCCACCCAAATGAAAGGCTCCATCACAGTAATAAGAAATGGTTTGTGAACATTAACCAAAAATTCAAACCTTCTAATAGCCGGCCTGTTAGCAAGCCCCCTAGCATTACACACCAAAATCTTCATTAGAAAGAAGTAAGAAAGGATTTTAATCACCTCTAGTTCTAGCCTTGCTCCTAGTCATCGGCCCCTTCGTAAGATCATCCCTGGCCAAATGTTCATCCTTCCCAGTGTCACTTGAATAACCTCTGCCATGGTTAATGTTCTTTCCTTACGTGGTCTGCCTCTACGCCTAGGCTTGTCCACCGAAGACGATCTCAAAACCTCGCTTCCTCTAACCCCAACACAAGCTTGGCCTTCACCAACAGCAGCAGTCCCTTCTTGCACCTCCTCCATCTCATTTATCGTCTGCACAACATCATGATCATCAACCTCAATGCCCAGCACTCCACTAACTGCATGAGAAGCCTCCAGACCTTGGACGACATGAGCATCCACGACCTCCTTATGTCCTATCATGTACTCAAGTGAACAACCCTTCGAAGAACCCTCCAAACCATTAATATCCAAATCATTGACCTTGTCCTCTGCAAAAACAAGCACTAACATTTCCCACATTTCAGGATCCTCATCCCACAAGAAAACATCCTTCTCTGGAGACACCAAACTATCACAAAGCCTTTGGAAGCACCTGAGCCACTGGCACATCATCCTTACTAGGAGGAGTGAAAATATCTTGCAAAGAGAGGATTCTTCCTGTAGGTTGCTAGATTTTCATGGATTTGGCTACGTGCGAGGACCTACTACCCGCCCGATTAGCACCCTGCTGTCTCATGACGTGGGTGTTACCAACCTCCCTTTGTTGGCACCTTTTATCACCGATACAGCCACAGTCATCTTTAATATGCCCCTTTTTCCTACACTCCATACAAAAATCCGGTCGGTTCTCCATGACAATAGATTGGAAATCACCCTTAGTTTCAGTGCCTACATAAATCCTTGAAGGATACTCCTTAGATAGATTAAGCCCAATGCAAAAACGAGCACAAACGGCTGTAGACTTCAACTTGGAGGCTGACGCAACCATCAATAGAGGACCAAATGCTTTTGCAACCGTCTTGATGAAGCCTGGCTTGAAATAGCATTGTGCGAGAGCTGGGAACGAGATCCACACAAGAGCCATCTCACATTCCATGCCCGGTCGGAACCATGTAGACCATCGGAATACCTTGATCGACTGGCCTTTCATCACCCACTTCTCTTGTGTGTAAATCTTCATGAATTCCTCTTCATTGTTGAAATTAACATGAATGTGTCTACGATCAATAATTGAAATATTGGCACCACCCCGAACTCCCCAATTTGAAGGCCCCTCTGAATCTCTACATGAGGAAGATGCTGAGAGAAAATTTAAAGATCAAAGCTGTTTTATACAGAGTAGCCAACCTTGCAATCTCCACTCTAGAAACAATCACTGTCGGACACCCATTCTTGGAAGAGAGTTCACGAACTGGGATATCGTCTTCATCAGAAAACCAACCCCCCACCACCATAGTAAAAGAACTCCCGACAGGTTCCGCACTCGGAGCCTCCATGCTACGCTCCAAACTAGCAAAGAGAATCAATAAAAAGAATAACCTCTGCACTAGAGACAATCCCCCTGAGCCAAACCAAAGAAACACTCACCAGCAAACCCAATAAAAACCCACCCTTGCCAAGGAAAGCAACCCTAGTGCAAACAGGAAGAAGACCCCCTCGCACCAAACCCTAACCACCAACGCAGAGAAAGAGTCTCGCTCGCAAACCCTATTTGCACAAAAAACAATGCATGCAACGTGCACTGAACCAACCACAGACAGGCCACCTCCCACTTGATCGGAACCCTCCAGAAAAACAAGAAACCCCCACACAGATAGACTGGGAGCCCACAAAAAACCAAAGCCTAGACACACCACAAGCAGCACCGAAGACAATCACTATCGGACCGCAATCTACTAGGAAAAACTGTCGAAGAGAACCCCTGTTGGAATCCTAGAAAACTCCCCCGTTGGAGAGGTCACGAGATGGCTGCTTAGAAAATTTCACAGTAGAGATTTAAGCACAAGAAAGTAGCCAATGCCTATGTCTATGAGCCATCAGAAACTTGTACAAGGTAGAAGAATAAGCTGTACAAACTTGTCTAATTTACAAGGTCTTCAAAAATGACATTTTATGATAAGTTATCACATTTTAATATTAAAATTTATATTTAATTCATGATAATGATAAAAAAAAAAAAAATTCAAAATATCTAAATGATTGCCAATCTATTTTAAATCAAATACATTATTGATTTAATTGAGTTTTCTTGTAATTATTAAAGATTTGATAATCAAATCCAATCTACTTAACATTTTAAGTGGATTTTGTATTTTGGAAATTATTTTAAAATATCTCTAATTACGAGTATGATTTTTCAGGATTGATTCAGTCAAATATTTGATAATAGATTCGTAATAGATATTTTCTAATTTTAATTTTTTGGAAAATGCCTTTTTGGTAGCTCGACACCAGTGGCACCAGCAACTAACTTACGTGACAGATTTCATTACCTTTTGGGTGCTGATTCACCGTGTACAGTCAAAATTGGAATCTTGGGACTCGTCACTTGTCTAAGTGGCAACTTGATGATTTTGTCGCTTGTCCTAAGGTGACGAGCTCATATCTTGATTTTCTGCCTTTGAAGAGTATTTCATCCTAGCCCCTGATCTATATCTCGTCTTTGACGTGATCTGTAGCCCTTAAATTCTATAAATAGACCCCTTAGGTCTTCAACCCAAGGAGGCGCATTAAAATCTTAAGGAATCATCTTTATGTCCTATGAAAGGAGAGAAAGAGAGAATTCAGAGCGAGAGAGAGAGAGAGAGAGAGAGCCATTGCTTACTCCTCTATGTCCATCTTCTCCTAGAAGTTCATATCTCAAAGATCCAGCCTCTTTCTACAGCCAAAGTGCATCTCTAGAGCTCCGTCCATTGGCGTCTACTTCGTCCAACCCTACATCACAAGTTCCAAAGGTGAAGGGAGTATTGTCTTCCAATTTATTTCATTTTATTTTACATAAAACATTGCAATCATAACTACCCATGGCATATGTATGCGGGGACAACCCCTGGTTAGTATTAGTTTCGTTTGTTTATGTTATTTGCTATTTCTTTTATTTCATTTACTGCACTTAAAACTAATCTAGATCTATTTTTTATCTATTTTGAAGGGAACAATACTACATGAGCACAAGGATGCCGTTGGGTAGCATCCTACCACTGACCTAGTGTAGACACCCCATTACGTATAGGCCAAACCCAATAACCACACCTCACTCCGACAACCACCAATGCAAAACCTAACTACAAAACCCTATTTACTAACCTAAATACAAAACTAAACCCTAATCCAAACCCTAAATCTAGGTTAAACCTTAATCAAGTCCTAAACCTAGGTTAAACCCTAATTAAATCCCTAAACCTTGGATAAACCTTAATCCAAACCCTAAACCTAGGATAAATCCTAATATAAAACCCTAAACCTAGGTCAAATCCTAAGTCAAATCCCAAACCCTACAATCAAACCTCATGTAACTAATTCTAACAAACATAACCACTTTTTAACTAATTCTAACGAACATAACCACTTCTTAACTAATCTCCAACAAACTAACCACTTCTTAACTAATCTCTGACAAACTAACCCAACCACCTTCCACTCCAGCCCAAACAACCAACTAGGTCTATAAATACCTCCCTTATGTAAGGAGGAGGAGGGACATTTGGATCTTTTAGTTTTTTTTGCAAAAGTGGAGAGAGGTGAGCTCATCAAGCCTTTCCACTCCCAACCTGAGCTACCAGAGAGTTCCTGGAAGAGAGAGGAAGCTCGTGGAGGTGAGAAACCTGAGTTCTAAGCCATCTCCAGCGAGCTCCAGCGGCCTCCGATGAGCTCCAACCATCCATTCCACTGCTAGACCAGGTACGCTCATCCCTGACCTCAATTATTGTTAGAAGTGCTCTCCTAGGTCACCCCCTATCTTCCTGGATCGTCTCCAATCAAGCCTGAGGCCTCCTCTGGTAGGAATCGCTTCCCGGACCTCGTTGTCGCCATTTTCCGGCGATATAGGTGGGGGTGCTGGTCCAAGGCATGTCCCTGGTCCTAGAACCCTAGGTCTTCCTCCCCTGGTCTCCCTCAAGCTATTCCGACCCTCTGTGCGCCGTTTCACTACCTCACGGAGCCTCTAGAAGCTTGTCGTCGGAGTCACGACGTTCGCCGTCGCTGGAGAAGAAGGCTGAACACAGCGACTGATCACATGTCCCCAGCCCCACCGTGCCACACCGATCGTCCAGAAATACTCCACGACAAGCCTCCAATACATCGGAGCCACCAGGAGTGACGTCCCACTCTCCCAGTGCCCCCCAGACGTCGCCAGAAGTTGTTACCGTCGCCGGAGAAGACGACATGTGGTCGGAGCTCGACCAGGAGTCCCGTGCGTCGCAACACCCTCTAGATCAATGGAAAGTCTTCCTCTCCGCGCGTCGACCTTCCAGGAGCCTTGAATTGCCACGCTGTGGTCTCTAGAGCTTGCTTGTTCCTCGACACCGTCGCCGGAGCAACCTCGACGGCGAGGGGGACGGGATGAGAGTTCCAACCATCGAGGATTAGATCCAGACCTCTAGATCTTTTTCTTCTCCTTCCCTCTTGCTTACTGTGTCCTTTGATCTTAGATCAGGCTTTGGGATGCTCTAGTGGAGCATCCCCGACGTTTGTCGATGGCAGAGTCCGTCGATGGCAGTCGTCGATCCCTTTACTTTAAAAAAAAATTAAAAAACCTTTTTCCTTTAAATAAATTCTGTAACTTTTTGACTGTTACATTTAGGTCTTTTTGTTTATTACATTTAGGTCCTTTTCTTACACTTAGGTCCTTGCTCATTTTTCTTAATTCGTTTGAATAAAGTTTTAATTGAAAATATTGCATTAAGCCCCTTGAGTATTTAAAATAATGTTCTCCAAGTTTAAAAGTTTAATAAAAACCCTTAGAGTTTCTTTTTATGCATTTTAATCCAATGTTTTTGCATTTAAGACCCTGAACATTTCTGAAACCTTTCAGAATGCACATTTCTTCGGGTAAATTGCATTTTAACCCTTGAACTTTACTGAAACTCTCCAGAATGCATATTTTCTTTGGTTAATTTGCATTTTAGCCCCTGAACTTCTCCGAAATCTTCTGAATACATTGTTTTTCTTGATAAATTGCATTTTAGCCCCCAAACTTTATAGATTTCACACTGAATGCCGGTTTTCTAGGTAAATTTACTATTTTGCCCCTTAAACTTTCATGGATCCTTTTTCTTACATATTTAAACCTGAATTTCCACTGAATTGCATTAAATGCATGTTTTAGCCGCAGAATTGCATTCTAACCCCTAGGAAACAGTAATTTGGCCAGAAATGCACATTTTGCACATTTGACCCCAGATTTCTTCATAATTGCATAGAATGTGTTTTCCTATGTATTTTTGATGATTTGGACTAAAGAATTTCAATTTTTATTCAGAATTTGGGTTTTTTGCACAAAAGCCCCTGGAATTCACATTTTTACACTCTCACTGGCATTTTGCATATTTTGCTGCATCTTTTCATGCAAATTTTCTTGCCTTTTCCTTTTTACTTTGTGCACGCTTTTCCATCTCTTTTCGAGCTTGGCTTTCTCGCCATCTCCTAGTTTCATTTCAAATTTCGCATCTTTAGATTTGATTTGGCTTTCCATCGCCCGAGGGCGTATAGTAAAAGGCTTATCAAAGCAGACATGGTCCCGAAATGAGGATTATTTTCTCCATTTTGATTTTCTCGGATTTATCCCAATTTCTGCTGATTTGCGAGACACTTTCTGAGAATTTCTCGATTTTCACGATTTTCCTCGTTGCCCAAAGGCGTACAGTAAAGCGGCATTCTCAATGCCTACATTTGACCCTTGGATTAACTTTTCCCCTTTATTTCATTTTTCTCTTTGATTTGGCATGTTTTTAGTCATCATTAGCATGAGCATTCAAAATAAGCGAGCACACATTTAATAGACCATTGACAAGAAGGAAACCTAGAAAGACTGAGTTTTCTCAGGCGCAAGGGGGTGCCTAACCCCTTCCCCATGCGTAACCAGAATCCTTACTATGACCGTGTCCGTGACCGTGCCCGACCCGGAGGGAGGGGGAAAGGGAGGAGACCACAGCCATGCCGATGACGGCGAAGGCGCAAGGATAAAAGAAAAAGAAAATGGAGTCGCCACCTAGTCTTTTAAGGGAAAGACGAGGAAAACCACAAAAGGATGAATGCATGGCATGCAGATGTGAATGCTGGATGTCTACTAACCAGAGGATGGGTAAGGATTCCTATTATGCATGAGGAAGGTGTTAGGCACCCTCGTACGCCCGAGAAACTTGGTCTTTCTAGTCCAAATACTTGCTAAGGTTTGATGAATGTTTGCTAAACTGGGATCATACTTTAATCATGCTAATGTGTATGGATGTGACAAGACTAAATGAATGTGCAAGACGATGCGTGAAAACTGCGAAGAAACCCGCATGAAATCATGATAAAGTCGTGCAAATCAAAAGGGGAAAAACAACTCGTGATGGGGTTAAATGTCGGCTTTGACAAGCCTTTTGCTGTACGCCCTCAGGCGATGAGGAAAATCGTGAAAATCGAAAAAAAGGGGAAAAAAATAATCCGTGATGGGTCAAATGTCGGCCCTCGGGCCTGTTACAATACGGCCTCGGGCGATGGAAAACCAAAACAAGTGAAAACCGCGGAAAACAGAGGAAAACCTGGAAAATGGAGTAAAGACTAAGCTCGGAACATAGCTAAAAAGCGTGCACCAAGACAGGAAGAAAAGACGGAGAAAATCGTGCAAAAAAATGTGAAAAATATGCAAAATGCAAGTGTGAGTGCAAATCTGAAGAAGTCTCGGGGGTTTTATGCAAAAAGCCCAAATCCGAGAAAAAACCAGTATTTAGAAGCCCAAATCAACGAAAATACATAGGAAAACACATTCCTTGCATGTATGAAGAAATCTAGGGTTAAATGTGCTTCCTAGTGCAAAATGAAGTTCTCTAGGGGCTAAAATGCAATTTACCCACTAATGCATGCAATGTATGTCAAATCAGCACAAAATCAGGGTAAAAATGCAAGGAAAACACTCAGAAATGATTCAGAAAAGTTTCA
>JAMKQA010010750.1:0-22130 GCA_024699735.1 Posidonia australis
AAGCCACAAACTGATGCCTTCCTTAGATTCTCAACCAACAAATAATTTCAATATAAAGAAAATATTGAAACTAAGAGAAATTAGGAAGCTTACTGATCGTCTCAGAAACTTGGGACCAAACTAGCGATGCTCCAAAATGTGATCTTCAGAAAACTGCTCTCCACCTTAAACTGCACTTCAAAAACAAATCAGATCTTCAAATCTGATCCCCAAAGCAGATCTCCAAACAGATCCTCAAAATAGATCTCCAAACAGATCCTCAAAACAGATCTCCGAACAGATCCCCAAAACAGATCTCCAAACAGATCCTCAAAACAAATCTCCAAACAAATCCTCAAAACAGATCTCCAAACGGATCCCAAAAATAGATCTCCAAACAAATCCTCAAAACAGATCTCCAAACAGATCCTCAAAACAGATCTCCAAACAAATGCCCAAAACAGATCTCCAAACAAAACCCCAAAAAAAGAATCTTCAAAACAGACTCTTCAAAGCACGGCCGGTCTGGACCGGATGCACGCGCGGGGCGGGTCTGCTGCGCTGGAGTGGGCATGCGCACGGGCTGCTGTGCGCATGCTGGGACACGCACGCTAGTCTGCGCACTGGAGGGCACGCGCGCTGCTGGTCTGCGCGCTGGGTCTGCTGGTGCACGGTCGGTCTGGACCGGATGCCGGTGCACGCACGGTCTGGACTGGGTGCGGGCTGGTAGGGCAGAGTGCGGCCGCTGGTCTGCGCGCGGGGGGTCGGCGCCTGGTGCCGCTGATCTGCACGCTGGTCTGTGCGCGGGTGGATGAAGGCGCGCGCTGGTCTACGCGGGCGTGCTGGGAAGCCGGACTGACGCGCGCTGGTCTGCGCGCGGGACGAGCTGTGCTGGTGCACGGGCGGGCGCTGGTCTGCGCGCGGGCGTGCTGGGAAGGACTGTCGCATTGGTCTGCGTGCGGGACGGGCTGGGAGGACTGGTGCGCGGGTCTGCGCGCGGGCTGTGCACGTGCACGTTCCTCCTCCACTTGATCTAGGGTTTTCACCATAACCAATGCACATCCCCTTTTCTTCCCCAAAACAAAAGCACAAAAACACAAATCCCTTTTCTCTTTCACCTTTGAACCTAAGCTCTGATACCACTTGTTGTGTCGAGTGGTGAAGAGAAATCAGAATACGAACGATGCTCACATCCCAAGCATCCAAACCCTCCCCCACAGATGAACCTCACATGAAACCCTAGATCTGGCGAGTAGAGGGAGGAGTTCTCTCTATTCAATTGGAGACAAAGTAGGGTTACATAATGCCAAAAGCGGTTACATAATCTGTGCCTTAGCCTTCTTAAATACTAGGGCACCTAAATGGTCTAATGACCAAACTAACCCTGAAACAAAGACATAATTCAAGACATATTTACAACAGTCAGCATGCTGGATTCCGCACCCGTGGAAATCCAAAGGGGCAAACGACATTGACCGCCCGGTCAAAGTCAAGCAAGTTGGATTCCACGCCCACGGAAATCCAAAGGGGCAAAGGACCTTGACCGCCCAGTCCAGATCAGCAAGCTGGATTCCGCGCCCACGGAAATCCAAAGGGGAAAACGACATTGATTGCCTTGTCAAAGTCAAGCAAGCTGGATTCCGCGCCTGCGGAAACCCAAAGGGGAAAACGACATTGACCGCCCGGTCAAAGTCAAGCAAGCTAGATTCTGCACCCACAGAAATCCAAAGGGACAAACGGCATTGACTGCCTGGTCAAAGTCAAGCAAGCCGGATTCCGCGCCCACGCAAATCCAAAGGGGCAAACGACATTGACCGCCCGGTCATAGTCAAGCAGCCCGGATTCCGCGCCCATGGAAATCCAAAGGGGCAAACTACATTGACCGCCCGGTCAAAGACAAGCAAGACAGATTCCGCGCCTCAGGAAATCCAAAGGGGCAAGCGACATTGACCGCCCGGTCAAAGTCAAGCAAGCCGGATTCCACGCCCACGGAAAAAGAAGGGGCAAACGACATTGACCGCCCGTTCAAAGTCAAGCAAGCCGGATTCCGGGCCCGTGGAAATCCAGAAGTGGACAGAAGGGTCTCATCCGCTCAGGAGGAGATCCTGGAAAACAAAGCGATGACCTTAGGATTATCCCCCAGGAAGGAACTGCAATATGCTGATTGCCGAGGTTGCGGTGGGAGACTAGCACTCCTGTCGAGATGCATGTTCAAATCTCTTGTTTGCTGTGATTCTCAATATTGCTTGCAAAAGGTGGGGACTTATGTGCAAATATCCACAACTTTGGGGCTTTACTGTAAACTGCCCAACCACAACTACCTTCTGATTGCTGTATTGCCACCGTGCTGTGACATTTGGGATTCCGCTGTATATCAACAAATATCTGTTTTAAATTAAACTTCCCACGTCCTTTGTGGACTGATTTGCAAAATTGCAAAACATATGGGGTTTTCTGCAAATTACCCCATGTGGTGCATTCTGTGGGCCACGTGTTGACTGTCCTTTGACACTGTATAGTTTGCAAGCTGTGAGATGCTAGGGACTGAAACGCAATTGTCATGGCCATTTTGCATTTTGAACCCTGACTTATTTCACGCGTGGGTCCCATTGAATAACTACCATAACTGCCAAGAAATATTTCATTTCTCTCTACTGCTTGGGATTGCATTTGAGCTTATGCTACATAGCTCTTCTTCATTGCTTTATCTCTTTTCCTCTTTCAAAAGCAACATACTTACTCATTCATTTTCACATTTCATTTAATCTTCTCCAACACGCGTGCCTCTTCTTCCTCCTCCTCATTCTCTCTTCCACGGCAAGCGAAACCTACTTCTCCCTCTCTTTCTCTTCTCTTCTCTCCATTCCCCCCTTCCACGGCAGCGGCGCGCAAAAGGAGTGTCGATGGGATGCTTACTGCTAGTGCGCGCGTGAGGTGCGTCGGTGAGGTGCGGCGAGGTGCGACGAGGTGGTTGCAGCGGCGATATGGTCGGCGGTGGCATGGATCGTACTCTCCAGGATTGGCTAGACCGAGGGTCGCCAGTGGAGGTAATCTCTTCCCTTGATCTCCATTTGTGGTTGCACTTCCCTCTATTTCGGGCGATCGACAACTAGATGTGCTCCGCTGGGCAAAGGGGCAACCTTGGCAGTTTGTGGCTTGGGCTCGGTAGTTGGAAACATCGATGGAGTAGGAGTCGTGGGCTACCCGAGGGTCTCGGCGGTCATAGCCGCACAGTGGCAGGTCGGTTTTGTGTAGGAGGCAGCGGTGGCTGTTGGTTTGCCTGTAGTTGCGGTTGGAGGTCACGGCTAGGTTCTGGTGGATTGGTTATAGCGACGGCGGGTTCCGGCAGACTGGACCGCATGGTGGCTACTTGGGCGTGGCGATACGGAAACACCGGGGGAAAGCGCGGGCTGCAGGGAATGATGGTTGGCTGCCGACGGTGCTCTGGCAGGAGGTGGATTTCGGTGAGTGGTAGTGCTGTCTATGGTTGGCTGTAAGGCTTGTTGTTTGCTTATGCCATGCTATCTCTGATTCTTTTTGCTAACTGCCTTGAAACAAATTGCTGAATCACTTGATAGCCTTTCATTTTTACAAATTTAATAAACAAATACTGTACTGCAACTGTACGTTTACATCTTTCCCGCCATATGCCATAGGCTTTATTTAAATGCCATGCCCCTTGCTATTATTCCAGTGAATGTAATGCCACATTTGAATTTGACATATTCTGCATTCGTCATGCCTACTACTGCCATTTAACTCTTGGTTCTGCCTTTTCTTTTCTGCAAGATGATCCAGTTCCCGAGGCAGGGACCCCACAATCCTCGCAGGATATGCCTTCTAGCTCCCGTTCCCGGTGGCGAGGCAGTTCTTCGAGGTCACGGGCCTCTAGAAGCTCAACTCACGCTGTCCCTATTGAGGTAAACCCAAAAACTGAATAGCAAATGAGTATTTAAATCCGGCTTTTTCTGACAAGTGCATTCTCAGGAGTCTGGGAATTTTGAGGGGTGACTGCTAAGCGACCATCACATCTGTGAGGGTCCAGACTTTGGGGTTATTCTTCTACTTTTAAGAATCTTTATCAAAATTTCTTTCTGATGTGGCATTAACTCTGTTTTTGACATTTTAGGATGGGGATGCAAGCCGGATCATGCGATGCCACTAGGGTCCGATGCTTGATCACTTCCACCATTTACCCGATTTTCTACAGGATTTCCTCCTACACCTCTCCCCATTCGGAGGTTTGCTGCGTATACCCATCATTCATGGCCATTACAACTTTTTCAGGGCTTTGGTGGAAAGGTAGAGATTTGAGACACACACTTTCCATTTGCCATTCAGTGAGCTGACTGTCTTGCCTAATCAGTGGGCCCTGCTGACGGGCCTTCCTTTCAGTGACGAGCCGATCATAGGTGAGACCACTCACGGCTTCCACCTTGCGCTTGCACATCTAGGCCGTGTCGCTCCTAAGCCACCTAGGGGGAAACATATGATCACCGTGGGGTGGTTGAGAGAATGGGACAAATTCTGGCCTAACCCTGAGCCTGAGAGTGAGGAAGCAAATTTTGTATTGAGGCACTTTTTGCTGGAGCTACTAGCCATGATCTTTTGCGATTTGTCGGCCTACTGTATCCATGCTGACTAGATTACGTATCTGACCAACCTGGAGCATCTGGATCATTATGATTGGGCCAGTGCTAGTTATACCTGGCTGATCTATGGGCTCGACAATGTGGTCGAACTTGGGCACCGTTCTTATGTGGGGTTATACCCTCTGTTGACTGAAAGTATTTGCTTCCATTACTTTGCAAAAAAAAATTTCTTTATGCTTAATATTTGATAAACTGACTTGTGCTTGCATTTGCAGTACTGGATCATGGAGCACATCACCAGAGGGCATAGCTTTGGCTGCCTGCGGGACGAGCTCCTGCCCCTTCCTCGATAGTGAGTCGAGCCTAACCACCCGGCTGCTGCTGGGGTGTTTAGCTATGAGTCCTACCGGTATTTGCTGGACCTGGTAGAGCTCGAGGATGTAAGTCTCTTCTGCCATTAGACTTTAACTTTGCATGCTTGTTTTACTTTGTTTGCTTACAATTCCATGTTTCTGTAATAGGTTCACCTACGCCCATTTGCTCGGTATGATGCCTTCAACTGGGCTCCCTTGAACTCCAGTCGTGTTCTTAGGGACAAACAGGTGAAATTCTATTGTATGAAGAAGTCGGCCTACTACCTTCCAGGGCATGTGCGACATCAGTTCTCGGATGTATTTTGCATTCCTGCCCCTCCTCCTGCTGATATGGATCGCCCAGCTACAACTCGTTCGGTTGCTAGAAGCTGGCATGCAGCTGCCATAGCTTCCCAGGGCAGGCACGTCCTTCAAGAAGTCAACTATATAGACTACCTTGCTTGGTACAGGCGTGTGGGGACGCCATACCTATTCAAGGAAGCAGTGTGGGATAGCTAGCGTGGGATGTGGTGTGCATCTAGCTGGGCCCAGGTACAAGATTTCCATTTCTGCTTTACACTGCTATCGTGTGAATTATGAAAGTCTGACATTCGCTATAATTCACAGGGCTTCGAAGAGCAATTTGGCACCTTTTATGATGATATTCGCCAAAAGAGGGTAAAACTCTTACTTTGTAACCTATCATCTCGACTATATCTGACATATCTGTTATCTTGCAGGAGCTGCACTGGCGCAACATTATCTGGGTATGTTTCTCTTTTCTGCCACTGTTACCACTTTTTAAAATTCTTTTTGCTAACATAAGTTTGATTTTGCAGCAAGACTTTCCTGCTCAGGGAGTGAATGTAGCCAGTTACGGGGATTTTACCATGGAGGCGTCTGAGGAGGACCGTTCAGACACCGAGGTTACCCATGCGGTTCGCGACTCTGCTCCTCGCTCCCAGGCTGCCACAGCTACTCAGTGGTCGCGCCGAATCACTCGACGAGGCACTTGACTCTTGCCTGAATACTTCCAAAAGGCGGCATCTGACGAGGAAGATTCAGATGAAGAGTAGCTTTTACTTATAATTTTTGTTGGAAGCTCTGTAATAACACTGGCACATTGTAACCTCTTCTGAAAATTTATAAGAAAATTTCTGATTCTGCGATGTGCCCCTCGGGGTTTTGTGTATGTGTATGCCGTATGCAAAATATTTTGTGTAGGGTTAAACAAATGGTGCCGATTTTGGTGAAGTCCATATTTAGAGGAGGTATTGCTGAAATTTAGCAGTTATTCCAGGCGCCTCCTAGGTGCGCCGCCTCGGTGCGCCACATATGTGCGTCAGACAGGTGCGCCTCCAAAAATGGCGGGTTTTGTTTTCCTTTTTTGCTGAAACCCTTTTTGCTCTTTTATATAAGCTCGCGAGAAACAACACCGTCTTTTCTGAAAAAACACAGCGGCAGACCTTGCTTTTTCACTTTTTTGCTCACCTTCTGATCTTTCTGGGCATGGATTCTGTACTACCATAGTAAGGGCTACTGTATACATGCATTTTATGTTGCTTTCCTATTGCTTTCTTGCAGATTTGCTTTGCATTATATCACTTTCTTAGCAAAAAACATCGGAACATGCTTCTTGATTTTGCAAATGCTTTTTGTATCATATTCTGTTATGCTTATCCCACGTTTATGTCAAGTTCTGTCTTTCTACTGCCATATTTGGTTCAAATCAGTGCCTGCAGAGTTATCCTACCATGGTGACCCCTAAGCACTGCTCTGACGCTTTACTTGGCTTGATCGACGCCTTAACAGCCGATGATCGGAAGCAACTCCAGATTTGGGGTATTTCCTCATCCCTCCTAAGTATAGCTAAGGTGGAGGTTAATTGGCATTTGCTGTGTGTCGTGGCCCAATTTTGGAAGCCAGCCCTACATGTTTTCCGCTTTGGGCAAGTGGAGATGACTTTAACTTTGGAGGAACTCAGACGAATTTGTGGTTTGTCACTGTTCATGTCCCCTCCAGTGTTTACCTGCCATGATAGTTATGTACATGTCGTGAGTCGACTCACATGTATTGCCAGAGATGTCTGTGATGAGAAACTCATCTGCCGAGATGGGCCTACACCCATGGTGCGCCTGGACTATTTTGATGCAACCATTGGCGCCCGCTCTTCTATAGGTACCTTGTGGCTTTATTGCTTTGTGCTGCGTTTCCTTGGGGAGCTGATCTTTAGTCATGGCCGGACGACTGTGGCTATTGAGGTGGCAGAAATAGCCTGGGCGGTAGTTGATCGCCAGATTGACTTGGCCCCTATCCTTCTTGCTGAAACCTATGTGTTGTTTGGATCGAGTGTTGAAGCGCTCTCGCCATTTCTATGGGTGTGGTGCCCTAGTGCAGGTAAGCAAATCATTGACATTTAATAATATTTTGCTGTGCTTTTATTAACCATGATTCTATTTTTGCCAGGTTTGGTTTGCTACCCACATAGGAATGAAGATTCTGCGCCCTTGGCCTTCTGCTTTTGAAGCCTATAGCCGTACTCATCATTCAAGGACACTCCTAGGGGTACAAGAGCTGTGCGACAAACTACGGAATCTTGATGAAGGCTCTGTGACATGGTGCATCATATCCTCGGCGTCCAGGACCTTTACTGCCTTCTTCAATGCCACGGACATACGACTCGTGGTTCTCCCTGGATTCTCTGGTGGCATGGAGTATCACCCCGTCCGGGTCCTTCGCCAGTTCGGCTTCTGCCAAGACTCTATTTAGCCAAGCCCCTGCCCTGACCGATATAAAAGGTATGTTGTTGGCTCAAATGCATCTACTTCTGAGTTGGCCTGACAAATGCGTGCTGGCATCAAGTCCTCCGGTCTTGCCATTATTAAAGGCTCTGGCTGGACAGCAGAATATGAGGCTGAGATAAGGGAGACATGGCCCCTAAGCGAGATTCCACCTTGTGGCACTAGTTTCACGGGGGCTAGTGGTTCAAAGAGGCTCTGAGCAGATTAGCAATATTTGTAACCATGATAGACTATAATAAAATTGTTGGCACTGGTGTCACTTTGCATTGCTTATACTTGTTCATGTAGGTCCACAACTGCTTTTAAGATCAATTAACTGGCAAGTACCTGGTTTCAAATCCTTCCACTTTAAAGAAGTGACTAATATGCCCCTGGCTGAATGCTTATTTACCCATACTATGACTCCTAAGGCAGTTGATATGCCCCTGGCCAAAATGCGAACAAAATGCCTTGCAAAATAAATATGCTTGACTAAAAGTAGCATGCGCCCTAGCCAAATGCTTACACGACTCATAAGGCAGCTGACATGCCCCTGGTCGAAATTTGACCAAATCGCTTTGCAAAGTAAATGCAATTATGCTTAACTAAATTAAATGTTGTGCAAAAGATGCAAATGAAAGAAATGGCTAATTATGTATTGGTGCCCTCAGCGCCAAGGAAGTCTGTTTTGCCTGCTATAGGAGGTGATACTGCCCTCAACTCATGTGGCACTAACCTAGGCACTTAGGTTTATTTGTGGCTCTCCTTCAGATTCATGGCCCTCATGCCAAAGTTTTGGGGTCCTATATCTACTTTTTTAAGGATTCATTTTCTTTTCTCACTCATAGGCATGCTAACCGACCCTACTCCTTCTTGGAGGTAATAAACACTTATGCTGAGGGGGTGGCTAGTCCCTTTGATCATATGGGCTTAGTTAGTGCATGCTCCGACTCCTCTCCAAGCTAAATGGCAGGAGTAAGGTTGTTCACATGCCTCTCTCAGTGGAGCTTAACTTCTGTCTACTGCTTCTGTCTCCTTATTTCTTTTCTGCTCCAAGGTCTTGTGTATTTTTCTTTATTGCTCACACTCTCTCTAGACTTAACATTTTTACTCCCTCTCGAGATATAGGTCCCGTGGGGATTTGTACATTTAGCCCATTCCTCTGAAATCCTACTCTCACATCCTAAGCTTCTAGGGTAGTGGCACATGAGGAGGACTTGTCATGTCTTACGCAGGCAGGCTCCCAATTTTCCTCATTGGGCAATGATGATGCTATGCAAAAAGAAAAGGTGCAGAAGATTATTCATGCTGTGCAATGATGCAATACTAATATGAAAATGCATGACTCATGGTGCAAGGCATTAGGATCGACTGAGAGTCATTGATAGTACTTCTTTAAGTAGGAGGCATTGACGGGCTCTGATTGCTCTGTATGGTCCATGCCTTCAAGAATGACTGCACCCCTTGACAAGGCCTCCCTAACCACAAAAGGTCCGCGCCAGTTGGGCCTAAATTTTCCCCATGTATTCGGCAAATGAATGGCACGCAGGACCAAGTCTCCTGGTTCAAAGCTTCTAGGACAGACTTTCTTTTGATAAGCTCGGGCCACTCTCTTCTGGTAGCATTGGGCATGATGCAGAGCTTGCAACCTATACTCATCAATTAGATCAAGCTGAACATTACGGTCTTGTACCCACTCAGCCTCTTCTAATTCTGCCTCCCTCAAGGTCCTTAATGAAGGGATCTCCACTTTGAAGGGAAGGACTGCTTCTATACCATACACCAAAGAGTAAGGTGTTGCTCCTGTGGTTGTCCGGTGGAGGTTCTATAAGCCCATAATGCATAAGGCAGCTTTTCATGCCAATCCCTATGGGTCTCGGCCATTGTTTTCAAGATCTTCACCAGATTCTTGTTAGTTGATTCTACTGCCCCATTCATTTGAGGTCGATAGGGGGAGGATCTGTGATGTCTGATCTTGCAACTCTGGAGGAAATCCTCAACTCTTTTTGCTATAAAATTAGTTCCGTTGTCTGAAATGATAGCAAATGGAACCCCATATCTGGCAACAATATTATTCTTGATGATTTTTTCTATAATAGCTGCTGTGATTGTCTTATAGGTCACCGCCTCGACCCATTTCGTAAAATAATCAATGGCTACCAGAATATAACGGTGCCCATTGGATGAAGCAGGATGAATGGCCTCGATAACATCAATTCCCCAAGTAGAAAATGGCCAGGGTGATGACATGCTATGCAATTGCTGTGGGGGAGCACGTATAAAATTGTCGTGTATCTTGCAGTTATGGCATCTTCTGACAAAGTGGTAGCAGTCTGTTTCCATGGTGGACCAAAAAAACCCTTGTAGCATAATTTTCTTAGCTAGAAGAACCCCATTCATATGTGGGTTGGAGGTGCCTGCGTGGACTTTCAACGTTAGCTCATCAGCCTCCTTTTTGTCTATGCACCTGAGGAGCATCTGGTTATAACACCTTATGTATAGCTGCCAGGCCCCGAGCACATATTTGGATGCTAACCGTGTCAGGGTCTTCTTATCTGACGCAGAAATGCCAGGAGGGAAACTACCAGACTCAAAAATGCTTCAATATCACTATACCAAGGCGGCTCAGCAGATGATGGCGTCTCTTGGATATGCATACAATGTGCTGGTTGTTCAATGCATGTGACTGAAATGTCTATAGCTTGTGCCTCTGGGAGTGATAACCATGATGACAGGGTTGCCAGGGCGTCTACATATGCACTCTTGGCTCGCTTCATGAGCGAAAACTTGACATCTTCAAATTCTTTAGTCAATTTCAGCAAGTGTTGATGATATAATACAAGCTTCTGGTCTTTTGTCCTCTAGTCACCATTGACCTGTGAAATAACCAGCATTGCGTCACCAAACACGTGGAGCTCTTGGGCGCCTTGGTCCTTTGCTATCTGTAAGCCTAAGATACAGGCCTTCTAACCCCTTCTAATGGTTGCCTATGGGTGTCCTTATATAGGATTTTCTCATGGGTAACTCCTAGGAATGCAAGGAGCCTCGTAGACGAAAAGCCTGGAAGATTCCATGGCATATTCGTTGCTAGAGGTAACAGCCATGGGAGGTGGAAAGCCAGCAGCCTGCAGTCTGTGAAATGGCTGGGGGCCTGGGATGTTCACTTGGGATGTGCGCCTGCTAGGTGTGCTAGGTAGATGTGCTAGCTAGGTGTGCCAGGGAGGTGTGCTAGCTAGGTGCTCTAGGGAGGTGTGCTAGCTAGCTGTGCTAGGTAAGTGTGCTAGCTAGGTGTGCCAGTTAAGTGTGCTAGCTAGGTGCTCTCTCCTACCTATCGGGAGTTCTATTTAGGCTGCGGACTTGCTATGGGTTTAGGGTTGGTTCAAGGGTTAGCCACATCCAGAGCAACAAATGGAAAGTTCATCCATGGGTCACCTCAAAATAGGGGTGTCTACACCATGATACCAACATGTCCAAATGGCACCTCAACCCTTGAACCATTGCTAAGTCAATCGTGCTTGACCAACTAGGAGTCTCACACTCCTTGGTCCTGGCAACACAACTCTCTTGCCTCTCGACTCTGGAACCTAATTCTCGGACGTCACACTCAGCTACACACAAGCATCATACCCCCTCGTAATTCCTCGATCTCTCGATTCGTAGGCCTTAGCCTCGAACTTGTGCTTAACTTCGCCAATGGTCCCATACCATCTAGATCCATTAAGGGGAAAACCTTAGTATCTCTAAGTTCTTTAATCTTTTATTTCAACTACAACACAAGAGGAATTTTACTAAATCATTTTAGGAATTCCCTAAAATCATTCTAATCATTCTATATCTTAAAACTATCTACAAGATCAATGCATCATTTAAACTTATTACAAGTTACAGAACAAACCAAAATAGCTCCTTGCCCCAAACGCACTAGGGAGGCATGCCTAGCAGTCATGCCAAATGCACCTGCCTGGTATTCACCCTAGAGGCTCGCGTCTTTGGTTAAAAACCAAAGCTTGCAAAGAACCCAACTTGGGCCAGAAATGATAACATCAATGGGTCTCTACACGCTCAACCAAAAATCACACACAATATGATAAAATGAAGACTTCTAGGTGATCTACCAATTAGGATAAAATTCAAAAAGATCCGATGCATAAAACTCAAGATACCCCAATGTAAAGGTAGAAAACACTATTCACCTGAGACCTCGACATTGGTATCACAACCCATCTCACCAAATTAGTCCAAAAATGACATGCAATATGCCAAAATGAAGATTTAAAGATGATCTACCAATTGGGATAAAAATCATCAAGGTCAGATATATGTAGTTCGGATGCATATAGCCCAAGAAATCACAAATCAAAGCTCCCAGGTAAATTGTAACCTGTGAATGAATCCACTGTAATAAATGCCATAAAATCATCCAAAAATATTCTAAAAACATTCCACAACATCCACAAGAGTTCACACATCACCTCAACCTCAAAGCACCCAAAATACCTCATCCAAAACCAAGCTACAATGCTAGATCCAAAGGCAACCAATTCACAAGTCTTACAATTTTAGTAGCCTAGAGCACGGTAAGTTATAAGTTTTGCTTTTAGGTTTGTTTACCACTTGGTTGTATTTTTAATGATTGAGTTGTGAGCTCAATTGAGTGGATTAGTGTTTGATTAGCTTTAAATGTAATTTTCTTCCTATGTAATCAAAGTAATATTGTGAATGCTTTTGTCTTTGGATTCCTTCTTCGACATATCGTGTCTTGTGAATTCCTTGGCAAATTGTACAATGACTTTCCTTAGTTTAATACGTCATATCTAGTTTTTAATGTGTTGTGCCCTGTGAGTGTGCAAAATATGAAGTAAACAAACAAAACTGTGCTACAATACTATCCTGTGATAGTATTGTGTTTGGACAACTACCGTGTGATTGCACTGTTCATAAATAGTATCACACACAAGGCTCTTATTGAAAGGGAGGAATGGGGTAGCATTGGGTATTCACAGTTGAGAGATTGAAGGAGAGTAGAGAAAGTTTAAGAGAGAGAACCTGAGAGAGTTTGAGAGGGAGTTTGGGAGTGGGATTGAAGATGGTTAGTGGAAGGGTGAGCTTCTGCTACTACTACTACTACTCGGGTTGTCACTTACCGTCGTTGCCATGTGAGGTGTTGCTACTCCTGCTCCTGTAGTTGTGTAACATCTGTGCCTGGTTTTCCATTTAATATAAACCATGGAATTTCTTGTGATTATTGTGTGTGGTTTATTATTGGTAAATCAAGGTTGTGTTTGTTGGTTGTGGTCTCTTTCGGTGTTTTGTGCCCCTGTTTCTCCTTTGTGGTGCAACTTCTGTGGCTTGTGGGTCCGTTGTGCAATTGGGACCCATGTTTGGGGGTGAGACCTATTTGAGGTTGGACCTGGTCAAAGGAGCCCAACCCCCATGTTACTTGAGCTACCCGTGACCACAAACCTGTCCTCCTACTCATGAGGCTTGGCAAGGTTGCTCATCCCGCCCTTTCGACGGCATGGAGGCTGGCAGGGGGCCAGCGGAATCCGGGGGATGGCAGGCACGGCGGTGGCTTTTATGAGAGGTGTGCTGCATGGGGGAGGAGCGGAGAAACCAGAGAGAGGGCGAAAGGGAGTGCAGAGGCTGAGGAAGGTCGCGCGCTGGAGGAGATCGCACAAGTGTGGGAGAAGGTTGGTGCCGTGCACCGCCGGAGTTTGATGGCACGCGAGGCTCGTCGAAGCCAGGTATGCGTTCCCCTTCCATTTTCCTCCATCAGTTGAGACATGCTTAGGTTAAAGGATAGAATCATGTATAATGCTGCTAAAGTCATGCAAAAATATGGGAAATGTTGGGAAGGTGTTGAATCATGTGTTTGTGGTGATATGATGCTAATTCGTGGTTGATTCGTGAGATTTTGCTAATTGTTGTGAAGCATGCTACAGTGATTTCCATATGAGTCTTATTCCTTTGTGAATTTCCATAGAATAGCATGCTTAATGGATTCATGTTTTGATTGAGGGGTTTTGAAGTAGACTTGAAGGTCTACACCCCATGTTTTACTTGTACTTTTTGTAGTGTTTTAGAGGGGTCCGCTCCTTACTCCCACTTTGGGGAGAAGTGACGACGGAGGTCAGGGAGATTTCTGCAATCGTAGAAAAACAATATGATGAAATGCTCCCAGGTGGTTCCCTAGACCATTGATTCGGACGACCGGAGCATTTCGGTTGACCGAATCAGGGGGTTTCGGACGACCGGATGTTTTCGGTCGACCATTCTAGCAGGGGATTGATAAACTGATAGAGGATTCGAAATGTCGAAATATTTTGATCGACCGAATCAGGGAATATCGGTCGATTGGGACCAAATTTGGTATGCCGAATCTGGACCCAGTGCAATATTGAAAAATGCTCAGAAAAATGTTGATAAATATGGATAAATACATGATAAATGTATGAAATGCATGGAAATGACTTGTGAGTTGATGCATGCAAATATGTTGTTTTTAATGATGTTTTCCATGAATTATGAAACATGGCTTATGTGTACGAATATGGACCCATGTGAGGGGTGATTGCATGGTATAACAACCATGAATGAATGTGTGGATTTAAAAACCATAGATGATAATGTGACGCATAATGTATGTGATTTACAAAGAATTTTATGAATGGAAAATGGTTTTGACAAATGTTTTGAAAAGAAAATTTGTATATGGTTTTAAAGAGATTAATGGAATTGTAGGAACCATAATGAAACCAGGACTTGCCGACGAGGTAGTGAGACCTCTAGAGATGTTGGGGATGTGTCCTTGGTTGTGGTTGACGAGTTTGCGGTCAGGGGTAAGAGCCTCGAAACTGTGGTGGTACTGTAGGACCCGGGGTATGGGAGACCCGGACTACCCTCAGTGCCGGTGTTGTACGGGTCTGGGGTTAGAGTCTCCAGGTGCTCGAGCACCAGGGCGTCCCAAGGACGCACCCCATGCTTGTACCAGTGATGGTACATTTTGAGGCCGCGGCGGGGCAGTTGAACTCCAGCGCGGGGTGATTCATCGCGGCACTGCAGTGTGGGTGTGGTGACATGGAATCCTCACCAACTGCTTGTGGCCAAGTCGATTGCCTGTGGCCAGGGTGATGTGACATGTTTTGAAATGGGAAGTGTGAATTTGTGTGTTGGACTAGTTCCTAGCCCGGATTTGTGATAAGTTGTGTTAATGGTTTTAAATGATGTTTTGGGCTAGAAAACTAGATGAAATGATTTGCTTCTCATGTGTTGAGCATAAAGGTTTATGAACGAGCATGAGGTATTGAAGGAAAAGAAAATAAAGTTTGAAATGCCATTGTTTTCAAAGTCTTTCTAATCGAATATGTGGTTTTGGCGATAGTATTTTTCTGGCAAATGTTTTCGTGGGTTTTATCGCTGTTTTTGGGGCATGTACTGGGTGACATTCCTGTCACTCACGCGTGTTTTCCTTGTCCCCTTTGTTGCAGGTGCTCAGGTGTAGGAGCAGTCTAGTCTAGTGCATCTTTTTGAGCCACGTTTGCCGCACACAGGTCAGGCTGATTAGCGTTATTTATTTAATTCTGTCATTTAGATTCTATTAGCTGCTCTTGGGAAGTTCTTGTATTGTTGTGTAGAATTGGGGTGTTACAAGTTGAGTCACCATTGCTATTGTTGGACGGACTAAGGGCAAAGCATTGGTGAGGAAGGACGTGGATGCTGTGTTGAGCTACTATAGTTGCTATCAAGCGTAGGAGAAAGGTACATGTCCTGTCCCAAGATCACTTTTATTTAATTTTATACATGGTTGTTGTGGTTGTGCCTTAGGATTCTATGTAAGAATCTAGTGTTTTTGGGATTCCATTGGGAATCCAGCCTATGGTAGCTAAGTACTCCGTATGGTGGGTTTTACAATGGAGAAATTTTTTTTGTATGGATTTGGCATTTTTTGGGTTACTGAATATTTATAGCATGCTTTATGTGGTTTTACAATGTATTATTCTGAGTTTTGTCATGGTTTATGTCCTTGTGATACATGAGGATTTTGCAGTGTTTGGGTGTTTGTTTCAAGCAAGATGCACCCTAGTTTCTTGATAATGTACAGCGTTGGGTTTTGATGTGTTTGGCGGTATTTTGAGTTGATTTTTGAAATGGTTTTCAAATGGTTTTTGGAAAAGTATTTGGAATAAAATGCATAAGATTTGCAAAGATTTTGGAAAAGAATTTCCATAGTTTTATGGGACTAAGAGGCCGAAGCTTCTAGCCAATGAACCAAGAATGATTGATGCCTCTGGATGGTCGAGAGCTAATTGCTTAGATGAGGTCTAAGAGGTTTTGCATAGTTTTCAAGGAACCAAGAGGGCCACATGTAACACCCAAAAATTCAGTTAACTATAAATATACTTTTTATTGAATTTTACAGTAGATGGGTGTTACTAGAGTAAGGCCATTTTTATAATTTTATGGCTTTGTACTTGGCTTTGGTGTTGCATGCCCTGTCCTTGTGTGTGTGGCATTGTGCTCTAGTGGCTGGTTGTGTGTGGGTGTGCAGGTGGAGACCGTTAGCTTGGCCCCGTGCTGTGTATGGTCGATGGTTGCAAGACATGTAGTTGCGCATGCATGCTGAGTGGTTGTTGTGCATGCACGTAACTAATACCGACTGTGTGTATAAAAGAGAGACAGGCCGAGTCTTCCTTCACACGCTACCCTTCTTCTCCTTCCCCACCACTCCTTCCCTTCTCCCTCCCTGTGCACACACCTCTCCCCCACCTTCACCCCTTTCCCTTCCACCTCTCCCAACCCACTCCTCCTCCTTATCCTTCCACCTCTCTTTTCCCCTCCTTCCCTTGTCTTTCCCTTCCACTTCTGTGTGCCAACTGAGTGATTGAGAGAGAGAGAGAGGAACAGAGCATCAGAGTTCGGGTCAACTTGAGGAGCTCTGGTCTTCTTCCTTGGAGGTGCAAGAGCTCAAGGATAATTGGAGAGCTAAAGGTCAGCCAGTCTTCTTGCCTGTCTACACTTTATGTTTTATGTGGATTTTATGACTATGTGTGGTGACACTGCCCCTTACTCCCAATTAGGCAAAAGTGATGGGTTAAGGCTTGGACTGGTTTTCTGTAAATGTAGAAATCAGCATACTGTTCTGGTTTGGTATGCCATTTTTACTTCAGAATGTCCCCTTGACCCTTGGTTCGGTCAACTAAATTCATTCAATTTGCCATTCTAGGATTCTTGGGTGTTGATTGTGTACTTGGTTCAGCTGATTAATCCGTTTTGGTCTGCCAAATCAGGGATTTCTAGGTGACTGTTTGATTTTCGATCTGCTGATCTAGGGTTTTGAGCCTTGGTTTGATTGACCATTCCATTTTAATTTGTCGAACCAGGCCCTTAAGTTGTTTTAAAGAAGATTTCTGGTGGATTTTTTATAATGATTTTATATGCTTATAATGTGGGGTATTGTGGGCCATCAGTGATGATCTATCATGGACACCTGATGTGCCAGTTTTGTGGAATTTTGTGGTGATATAAAAATGGTTTTGATAAAAGATTTCAAAGAGATATAACTCGTTTTGGAAAAGAGATTTCCGTGGTTTATATGTGTGGGCCAAGATACTGTGGGATCATGTTGTAGAGACCAGGGAGTGTGACGACATTCTCTGGTGGTTGAACACGTTACCCAGGTTGAGGTAGGCCAGGACCAAGATACTGTAGTCAAGTGTTCATTTGGTCCTAGAGGTATGATACTCTCTGATTGTCGTTCACGAACCTGAGGTTGAGGTCCGCAGGTTGAGGTGTTCTTTGGACCTTAATATATGACATTCTAGTTAGCACTAGGCACTAAGGCTTGAAGTACCGTTGGGTGTGGAGGTTTGACACTTCCACTATCTGGGTACCGTGTGGAGGACACCAAGAACGTAGACCTTGTGGTGTTAGCCAAGGAGGGTAGTGCACGTGCCCATTGACTGGTAGTATCCTGAGTGACAAGACAACCTTCCCAAGTGGGGTTGGCTCTATGAGGGTTCTCCATGTGAGAGGACTTTGAGATGGATTCGATCCTCATAAGGTGGCAGGTTCGTGGCAGTGTAGTGCACCTCGATGGTTGCTTATAGCAAGAGTTGGTTCCCTAGCGTCGGCCATCACATCTAAGTCTGTTTGTGGTTTTGGCTAGTGTGGCCTGTGCTTGAGGCTTTTGGCCAGTATGGCTCGTGCTTTGTCTGTTTTGGCCAGTAGAGCCTAGTTTTGCTAAACGAATGGTTTTCCGTGTACTTGTGATTTCAAAAGAAAAGATAGAATGTTTGGTGATGAGGTTTGTCGCTTTGACCAATAGGGCCTGGTTTGCGAGACTTGGTAGATTTGGTGAAATTGATTTTAAAAGAGAAAAGCTTGGTTTTGTCTTTTGGGTTTTTCGTGGAGGTGTGTGTGCTGGCTAACTTTTTGGTCACTCACCCGTGTTTTGTTTAATTTTTAGGTTGTAGGTGTAGGCAAGCAACATTTGGTGAGTCTAGTGTATATAGTCGGAGTCTCAAAGCCACACATGTAGGTTCCTGGTAGTTTAGATGCTTTAAATTAGCCTTTAATTTCCGTTAATATAGTTTTAATTATGAAGAAATTATTTAGGCTAATGTATTTGTGTTGGTAGTGATGTGGGTCATTACACCACAAGATCGTACTAACGGACTAAGGACAGTTTTCCTTTTCCCTCTATGCTTCTATCATCATTATTGGAATATGATGAAGGAGAATCTACTAGATCTCTTTCATTTTTTCTATCAGGCCAACAACATTGATGCTTTGCAAAGCGTCAATCAAACCTCTATAGAACTTATTCCTAAAACATACAAGCCTGAGAAAATCCAAGGTTATAGGCCAATTAATCTATTAAATAGCAGTTACAAAATTATTTCTAAATTGCTTGCCTCTAGGCTTAGTCCTAATCTGAATACTCTATTAGATGACTCTAAAAGTGCTTTTCATCTTGGCACCAATATTAGTAATTATTTTCTAGTGGCACAGGAAGCACTTCATTTCTCACACTCTTCAAAGGGACTAGGAATAATGCTTAAATTAGATTTTGAAATGGCATTTGACAATGTTAATTGGGTTTTTTGATGAATGCTCTCCAAAGATTTGGTTTTGGAAACAAATGGTTGACCTAAATGAAAATGTATATCTTTACAACAAAATTCTCTATTCTAGTTAATGAATTATCTAAAGGTTTCTTTGGGGTTCCAAATGGACATAGACAGGGTGACCCTTTATCACTTTTATTATTTATAATTGTTACTCATGTATTAAATAGAATGCTATGTCTTAGGAAGGACATTAAATTAATAGAAGGAATCAAATTCCTCCACTTTAGCCTTGAGATTTTGAATATTCAATATGCTAATGATACCCTATTCTTTCTTACACCATTTGATTGTTGTATCATCAACCTTAAAACATTTTTTGCTGCTTTCAAGCCTGTTCTGGACTGAAAATTAACTTTAGCACATCCTCGCTAACTGAAAATGAATTTCTAATCTTTTAGCTGAATGATATAGTGCTATGCTGGAGTGCTTTGAGACTTCCCACCCAATTTCCTTCCCCTTGCATTTTAAAAAGGCCTCCTTCAATGATTGAGCTCCAGTCGTAGATAATATCATGGGCAAAATAGAATCCTAGAAGTCTAGATACTTATCCCTTGGGAGAAGGCTTATCCTTGTTACTTCTGCGCTATTAGTAATTCCAACCTATTATTTATCGATCCTTCATTTACCTGCTAAGGTGGAGAAGGAAATTGACAAAATTAGAAGGAGATTTTTATGGACTCTAAATTCATGCACAAGCAAGGGCATTCCCTTTGCTAAGTGGCAATGTATTTCTAGGAAAAAGTGTCAGAATGGCCTAAGGGTTATAAACATTAGAAATTTTAGTGCAGCTCTTAGGTGTAAGCTACTCTGGTAGCTTTTGGGTAATAACAAAGGACTTAAATGGCCTACTCTTATAAAGAATAGATATTTCTATCTTAACAACTTTGAGGCTTCATTGAATATATCCTTTACTTATTCTTCACCTATCTGGAAGGAACTAAAGTCATATTACTGTGTGATCAACACTTTCACTAAATTTTCAACCAATAATGGTAGGAAAATTCTTTTCTAAGAATATAAATGGACTGCAAATACTTCTTTGAAATTTGTGTTCTATGATTTATACTCTTTTGCAAAGAATAAAAAATCTCTCTTGATGAAATGCTACTCACATTTCTAAATAGAGGACAAGAAGCTTTTAATAACAGGATGTTTGGTTTTACGCATAAGTTAAATTTCAATTTTCAATAGTTGTATGGTTTGTTGATTTCTATTTCCTTATGAGATGAAGACTCTATTCTCTAGACCCTTACAACAAGTGAAAATTTCACTATCTAAAGTTGTAATAACATTCTAAATGATGGAGGACTAAGGTCAATACAGACAACATCCATATGGAAATGTGATGCCTCCTTTAAAGTCAAAATTTTTGCTTGGTTGGTGCTTCATGATAAATATTTGTTTACATCTAACTTATCTAAAAGGGGCTAGCTTGGCCCACTCCATTATGATATCTATGGTGTTGCTGAAGAATCGACCTTGCACATTTTCTTGCATAGTTCAATATCTAAAGGAATCTGGGAATTTTTAGTAGTTGATGCTACAAACCTTCTATATAACATCAATATCTCAAAAAATATTTCATTATACTCTGCTCATAAATTTACCATTAGTCAACGACGTTGGAATACCTTTTTGCTTGCTACTTTATGGTATCTATGGTTAAATAGAAATGAAGTTGTATTTAGAAACTTGGATAAAAATACCTTCTCAATATTTCACCTTATCCTATCTCTAACTACTTGTTGGAAAGATAACACTCACACTAGATAGGGACCAGATCAAGTTTCTATCCCAAATACTCTGAGGCAGACGAAGAGTAATTGGGATAATGCTATGGATGATTCTCTACCTACTACACCAATTACTACCTCCATCTCACCTTTCGATGTCCCCAGCTCTTTAGACACTACAACATAGGACTCTTAATTCTACAATTACTTTGTATTCAATATATATTGGACAAGCTTTTATTTGGAAACTTGTTGTATTTTTTGATTTGTTTGGCTCAAGTTATGCCATTTTGCTTTGTCTAGCTTTAGCTCTCTAATGTAAAATATTTTGTCTCCTTACATACTTGGAGAATAGACTCTATGTAATTATGTTATACTTGATGGTAGAATCCATAGCCTAGTACAAACTCTAGATCAAAATAAATATATTACCGTTTACAAAAAAAATAAAGAAAGAAAAGGAAAGAGAAAAGGAGGAGGAGGGTAGCCATTGTTAAATAAAAGAGGGGAAGAAGAAGAGAGAGACCGAGAGAGTGAGAAGAGAATGGGGAGGAGGGCAATCAGAAAAAAAAAACAGAGAGAGAAGGAGGAGAAGGAGAGAGAGAGGAGGAGAGAGATAAGGAGGGTTTGAGAGAGAGGGAGAGTGCTCGATAGAAGGAGAGGTGGAGGTTGCTGGTGGCTTTTGGGCAATTGAAGAGTTGATCTCTAGCCGTCCACATACTATCCTCAATGTCCGCAACCCTTGGCCACCACCAGACAAGTTGTGGGGAGCTTTGGAAGTTGTCCATAGTGAGAGGTGAGTTAAGTTGTCCATAGTGAGAGGTGAGTTAAGTTGGGTTTCTCTTTTTTCTCTCCCTGTAGATGTGTTTGATGTATGGCTTTATATGTGTTTTTGGGTTGATGTGGGTACTAGGGAAGTGTGGTTGTGCTCGGCAGAGGTGAGAGTGGCAAACTTGGAATTCCAACAAGACGACGGCTGACGATTGCAATGGGATTCTTGAGGTTTGTTGGGTTTCTTGCGTTAGACGACAGATACACACCCTTACAAGGACTTTTAATTGTAAATATGAGTGCAATAATGTGTTACTATGTGTAACCATGCCGGCGAGGAGATTCCACAAATGAATGCGAAATCGGTCGGCAAAATCACGTCGAAAAAGCAAAATAAAACGGAGTCGCCACCTAATGTATTATGGAAGACAAGGAAAACCATACTGATGAAAAAATCATGCAAAAAACAACAAAGACAAAGTACAAGTCTACGAAATAGAACCAAAATGCGGGTAAGGATCCATGTTACGCACGAGGAAGGTCTTAGGCACCCTTGCACGCCCGATAAAATTGGTCTTCCTTGATTTCGCCCATGAAATGTAGGCTTTTCAGTCGCTTGCTATACGCCCAAGGGCGATATGCCATGCCATGCTAGTGCCTTATTGTAATAGGTGCATGTTGTGTGGGGTGTGTCTTATGCTCAGGATTATCACTTTTTATTTCGGGTCAATCGCATATTGCAAGTATATTGCATAAATGTAATCAGAGTTACATCATTCTGAGTGATTATTCA
>JAMKQA010010751.1:0-20213 GCA_024699735.1 Posidonia australis
GAAAGAAAGAATTTCCATATCTTAGAAACGAAATCACAAAACATGAAAAGATGCTTGTTAGATTCCAAATTGAAATTACAAAAAATACAAGTAGAAGAACCATTCCATCCTCTCTTAAGGAGATTTTCCTTGGTCAAATTTTTATTATGAAATACAAGCTATGAAAAAATCCTTATTTTAAGAGAGGCAGAAGTTCTCCAGATCTGCTTAAAAAAAGCAGATCGAATCCTGCCATCATTCAGAATGGAGTAGCAGGATTTCACAGAGAAAGAAGAAGAGCTGGAGGAGGACCAATTAAGACAGTCGTTGTTTGCCCCTAAAGAAATAGAATGCAGAATATCAGAAAGAGAGTCAAGTTGTATTTGTAAAGCACCCAGATCACCTGCATTGATGGAGTGGTGAGGAAATAATTGACTAATATCAGTATTAAAAACTTAGAGCACTTTAAAAACTAAAGCTTTTTTCCTTCTGCAAATAGAAAAGAGTAAAGTAAACAAAACTTCAATTTAAGTCCCTCCCACCAATTTTGTTCCCAGAACAGAGTCTCCTTCCCATCACCCAATCGACAGGAGGAAAAGCAATTGACAATGGAGAAGGTGGTTTTCAGGATACTCCACAGAGGAAAGCAGTGGAAGGATGAGGAGTTTAGGAATGCCCCTATTCCAAATTTCATATGTCTAACTTTAATGAACTCAGTCCAAATAACCTGAGAGTTCCTATTAAGCAATTACTAAACCAATTTTGATTTTAAGACAAGGTTGAAGTTTCGAAGATTAAAAATTCCCCAACCATTATGTTTTTGTACTCTAGAGATTACACCTTGACACACAAGATGAGAGTCATGCCCAACCATTAAGAATTCCCCAATTTCATATGTCACAGTTCATTGTTGATGATGTTTTCTTTCAGTTCTACACCTTGTTCTGCTCCTTTCTGTCCTCCCACTTGAAATTTATCCTTCATTCTGCAACTAAGAAACTAGTACACGATACAAACACATGCTTTCATCTTCTGATAATGAAAGTGAGACGCATACTCCGCACTCAAAATTACCACATAAAAGACATCCCCAGTGTTTTCTTATTGAAATATCAAAATTACTGCACCTTTGGTAGCTTTAAGCTTAAGAAAGTAGCCATTGAACGTCCGCAAAGAGCTTGGATCATTGAAACCGTACATGCAATATTGTTAGTGTTGAAAATTAAACACCAAAGTAAACAATGAGACCAAAAACAGATTAATTGGCTTTCCTATTGTAACGCCTGCTTCATTATGGAGCGATGAGAAAGCTGCTGCTCATAGAGGGACCTACAAATTTGATATTTGGCATCATGGTACTTCTTCACTCTTGTATCTTTAGATGGATGCACAACCTGCAAAAGTGAGATCAGAGATTGTGAGCTTGAAGCTACAGTTGAGATAGCCCAAGTTTATGGAATATGATTAAGCAATTTCAGTGTCATTAGGTTGACAACTAAACATGTTTAGATTTATGAACAGGTTTACTAATGACTGAGTCAGTAACTAATTTAGCATTTAATTTCATATGACAACAGGATAAAAAAATTCATAAAATAAATGCTTGGTAACCAAGTCAGAAAGCAAACAACATATGCTTGTTTTTGCAATCAAGCTTGTTCAGAACTACATTATATCTACCAGTCCAGCTGCATTGAGTGCTTTCATTGCATCATGAAGCCCAGAATATCTCTTGGCGGCAACTGCACCTAAAATAGAGGCTCCTAGGAGCACAGACTCATTTTCTCTAGGAAGAATTACAGAGCAACCTGTAAATCATTCTGTAAGCCAAATGAAGGAAATCACAAGTAATATTAAGAGGTGATCACAAGGGAGAGAATCGACTTGCCAACTATATCTGCATGTTCTTGGATATATATTGGATTTTTTGCAAGTCCACCACATGCAAGAAGTGTGTTAATCTGCATAAGAAGAGACGTCAAAGTGAATTCTGATAGTTAAGAAATACCTTATAGAAACATGAAATTTAGCAGAATATGTATAGAGGATATGATCTTTAACTGTAAACTATATAAAATAAGGTACCAAATGCTGGCTTATGTAGTCAAAATTTTCAACTAAAAAAGTTCTTGCTAAAATATTACTTTTGTGTTCAAACTAAATAGCATTCTACAAATTGATAAGTAGTCTTTTTCATTGTATCCTTCAGTGGCAGGAAATTGTAGGTGATCTTAGAAGAATAAGAAGTCACCAAAAATTTCTTGCTCAGAATTTAGGCACCACATAGGGATTATTGAGTGAAGTATTGCAAAGATACAAATCCTTCTTTTCTGCAACATAACAATGACTTTCCAGTTGTTCCCTTGACCTCAGTATCGTGGTCTAAGTTCTCCTTTGGCAATTCATGCGATAATGATGGTGATGATAATTCCTACATCAGCAGGTCTAACTCCCTAGAATATCTTATAAGAGTCGATCCACAACAGGTGATCCTAAAGTAGTAGTTCCCTTTTCATGGTCTAGTATACCTATTCCATCATAGGTATACTTATTGTTAATTTAGCATTATTTTTGTTAAAATGCTGATGTCATATTGAAAAGAAGTATTTTTGGCTTATTGGATTGTATAATCCCCTGGGTAAACCACGTATTGATGGCACAAGGCTTCACACATGTTCATTTCAACAGGATTAAATCATTCATACTTAATGAGAACTAAGAAAGACTGAAAGGGAAATATTTAATCGGGTTCTGCTAATGAACCAAAATATTATGCAGGCAAGGATATCTGGGAACCATTTTTGTGGCCAAAGGACATTAACATTGATGCAGATAAAAAACGAACAGGTAAGTAATTAAAAGAACATCTTAAATCAATATGCTAATGACAACCTTATGTCCATGAGAATTGCAATGTTCCACAATATGACGTGTGCCATAGGCAATGCCCTGTATTGTAGCCAGGTAAAGAAGAGCCAACTGCTTCTCACTTGTATCAAGTGTTAACCCACATAACACACCTTTGGCTTTGGGATCTGCAATTGGTGATCTGTTCCATTGGAAAGAATGCTTGAGGATTCCAGTCATCTAGATGAATGCCTTTATTCTAGTCCATAGGAATCGAACTTATGACTTTGCACTGAATGCATACATACCTTTTTTAAATTTAAACAAGTAGAAAACAGGGAAATACATCAATGAATAAGAAGTGCAATTTGAACATGTTAGACCATAGCAACAAATGAAGATTGGAATAAGACTGAAGAAAAATCTTTGCTTTCTTGAAAGAGAATATGAACAAAACTTGACAAACCAAATCCTTCAGTTACGTAAAAATTCAGGTGATTGACCTTTGTAAGGCACCAAGTGGACATCAGATCCTTCTGCTGGTATGGTATCAAAGTTGCTTTCTTGTTTCTAATAAAATGAACCATTAAATGCTGAATGGGCTCCATACCTGTTCCCATGGAAGTCAGGAAGGACATGTATGTCTTCAGTCAAAGCAGCAACAAATGGAACAGCTAGTTCATGAGCTAGTGTTTCTAATATATTGTTCAGCAGTTCAAACACTGACATCCCTGGAATGTAATAGGATGAAAAGGTGAAATTTGGAAAGAAACGAGCAAATGTTGCATGGTCAAATAAAAATCAACCATGCATCACCAACATGGAGTACTTGGTACTGTGTAATGCTTCAAAGAATAAAGCAATTTACCTTTGATAGCAGCACGATTTGCAAGAAGCGGAGCAGCACAATGGTTCTCAATTATATGATCTAGTAAAGCACCAGTTGCACTTTGACCACCCTCTGTGAGCCAGTACTCAGGCACCATTGCTTAAAAGTACAAGCATTGGCAAGTTATTACAACATATATGCAATTATTAATGCAAAATCTCAGTGAAAATAAAACATAAAGTTCATATTGTAAGTAGGGTTAGGGAAAAAAATGTAACCTGACCAAAATGGTCCCCAGACACCAGGAATAAACAATTTGTTGTGTGAGACAACCATATGACAAGTGGAAGTTCCACAAACTAGTACCATTCGATGGCATATTTTTTCAGCACCATTGCCTGAAAAACCAGCATTTTCTAAGATAAGAATATAAGCATTCTTTATTCAAAGAAGCACATCTAGTTCAAGTAAATTGTTTATACCAGTAGCTTGTGATTCTGGCACACTTTCCATGACCCCTACTCCACCTGCATGAGCATCAATCAATGAAGTTCCAACAGGAGTGCCAGCTAGCAAACCTAGCTCCTACAGAGTGAAATTTTTGTATCGTAAGAAGTATGTTGTGTTGGGTCAATAGAGGTTCATGCTCTTGTGAAAAAGATATGGCACAACAAGAAAAATATTTATTACCCTAAAGAGGCTGTTGAAAGAAAAATGAAGATGCAAAACAATATTCATTACCCTAGCAGCTTGTGATGTCAGACCAGAACCCAAAGCATGACCAGGAAATGCAACACTTCTACCTGTTATATTGGCAAATGGTTAGAAATATCTGAACAAACGGTAGGTATGGCATGGTTGAACTTTGAAGGAAATCCTCTCAAATCATGTGCTGCAGATCAATTACATCTTTTGACTCACAGTTTCTCTTAATCATCAAGTATGGATGAGTTGTTTCCAGTTACAGAAATTTTAGTCGTAAAAGTTACTCCTGTACAAAGTGAAAATGGTTTCACAATCTTTACTGATTTAAAAAACTTGCCAATTTTTGCATGATGACCTTCCAAAAGATCTCCTAGGCCAATTTCCTCCCAAAAGTCGTCATCCCAACCACAAGACTCCATATTTCGACAATCTTTTTCGCCGACCTGTTGCATGTGAGCATGTCCAAGATAGGTCCATTTGCATATGGTAGTACATAAACTCCGTGTGTCATCACCAGTAGCTCTGACAAAACATTGCATGTCATTCGTAATGTTTATGATGCAATAACTTAGATCTTGAATCAAGGTGGTTCTTATTACCTAATAGTACCACGTATGAACTTCTAAACAGGACCATAGGAATTAGATATTAATAAAACAATTATAAGTAAAGAAAAGAAGTACCTGTATGCCAACCAATCACTTAGGTCCATCCACCTAAAGGCCATGGACCATGACTCTTGCAGATTTTCTTTCACCCATAAAAGCTGCAAGTTCAGTTTGGCAGTTTGTATTAGCATATGTACTTTTCTTTATCACAGATTTACAGCAATAAGAAAGTACACATTCGTAGATTATTAACTAGAGGAATGACCTGATTAGTCCATGACTTAAGATAAACTTTCAAAGAAATAAGAGTCCATGACTAATGTCAATTGAAGTACCCCGCTTCTTAAGTGGTAATGTACACATATCTAAAATCTACTACACTGATCATGATCTTTTGCTTGAAGTACTTGCAAATGTTCTCAAGTGATTTCAAAGCTTCAGTTCAGAAATCTGATATGCACAAATTCAACAGCAACCTCTGCAAGTATTTACAACGCATGCTTATACTTCATAGTTAAAGTTTCAAATGATTTAAATTTAGTTTGTAAGTAATTTTACACATACTACATTAAATCTAGGGGCATGCAAATGCAATGATTCCATCTTCCTAGCCACGCCTTCCTCTCATTCTTTGGACCGTCTTGTGACTAAGGAAAGAAGAGAATTTCCATAGCATGGAAGTAAAGGCTCGAGCAATAGACAACAACCCACCCCCCATCCCGTCGCTCCTGTCGCTCCTCTGTAAAGTTGGGGCACGTATTTTTACATGAACTACATTAAATCTAGCAATCTTGGTTAGAAATGTAACAATTAGATTATTAGAAAAACAGGGTCTTAAATAAGCTCATGAACAACTAAGTTGGACCAAGATCAAACTAACTACAGAGGACATAATGAACAGTTCAAACGAACTAACATTGCAGCCCATCATCCAAAAGTGCACAACTTTTATTTCTTGTGATGATTCTGGCAATGTATTTGTGAGATAAATATATTTTGAGTAATTGATGTGATGATACCTTCAACTTTCACTAATTTACACTTCAATGGCTTCAACTTAAAAACAATACACTTTGGTGCCTTCAACTTCAACCTAGTTTTAATATGCACATAATTAACCTAATTGTCTTAGTAATAATTGTAATGTGATCGTTATGCCCTCCAATATATATATTTTATTCTTTTTTCAAAACACATTTTAGTTTCTAACCCTAGCCATCGTTTTCCACCTCCTCCTCCTCCTCCTCCTCCTCCTCCACCACCACTACTGTTGAATCGTCCTCCTTTTTCGCCACTACCTTGCTCGATCTCCTCATCATCCTCTACCACTGCTGTCGAAGTTGTCTTGCTCCTCCATCATCACTTCCACCGAAGTCCTCCTCCTTTGCCACTGCCACGGATCTCCTCATCGTCCTCCATCATTACCTCCGCCAAAGTTGTCCTCCTTAGCTATTGCCTTCGACAAAGTCCCCCTCCTCCTTTGTCGCCTCTGGCAAAGTCGTTTGCCTCCTCTACCACTACCTCCACTGAAATTTGATCTTCAAGATGTTATCTTCAGGCCATTGTTATTTAGTAATCATGTAAATGATACTAAGTAGTGGGTTTGAGATCAACTTAGAATCTTTCGCATGTCCTCCTCTATTTGGATTTGATAGACATTTACACATGCCATTTGTTGTTTATGGCTTTGTCATTTGTCATCTATCAAAATTTTTCTTTGATAGACATTAGACCATCATTGTAGTCTAATAGACATTGTATTGATAGGCATTAGACCATCATTGTGGTCTATAGACATTGTAGGAAGTAAACAAATCTAATTCTATTGTAATAGAATAAGTCCCTGTTCTAACAGTTTCTGTGTCCAGTGAGGTTGTAGTTTGAAGAGTATTTTGAGGACAAAATATTGTAAAGTTGACAGAGTGACCATTCTGTATAACGGTTGAAGTACAGGGCACCCAAATGTATGGTTTTTAAGTTGAGGGTGCTGAAGTAGAAATTGATGAAAGTTGAGGATGCCATCAAGGCATCAAGTCAATTACTCATATATTTTCTAGCAAAAACTATGCAAGAAGGAATGACTATCCCTTGATTCAGGGAAACCTAGATTATAATGTTACGAAAGTAATACAAATGTTTCATGGAAATCTGATCTTTCAGTTCATCATAAGTACCTTTGGAGCTTGCATCTCTGGGGATAAAGAGCCCCCACAGTACTGCAGCACTGGGGACTTGCATGAGTTAATCCTTTTGGCCTGTTTCACAGCCCTATGATCCATCCACACAATAACATTTCTTCTTGCATCTCCACTCCATGATACAGTAACAGGAGCACCATCTGCATCAACAGCAACTGCAGACCGATATGTTTAATCTCAAATGTCACAACAAACAAGCAACACAAAAAGGAAAAAAGAGGCTCAAGTTGAGATCACAAACCAAGAGAACAAGTTGCCGCAAATCCCAGCCCAATTACCTCCTCACCTGCAATATCCGCCAACGAGCAAGCCGCTCTCACAGCTGCACATATTGCATGCCATATATCTGTTGAAGATTGCTAGTAGAAAAACAGAGATATTAGAGCATCATTGGTGCTTGTAAAATGTTACTTCCTATCATGATCATATCTGTGAAAAAAACCCAATGTAAATGCCAAGTAAATCCTTCACTACCTCAACACAGTCTCCATCCTTCCATATTTGTATTGGGCTGCTTGCAGAACCAAGCAGCTTGCCTTCCTCATCAAAAAGCCCTGCACATAGGCATTAACTAATAACTAGTGCATTATATACTGCAAAATGATGTTTTCTCTCTAGTCATAGAGTTATAGCGCAATACCAATATCATATTTGTCCAATTATGTTTGAGAGAGTGGTAACTGCAGATTTTGATTTCACTTTGCGTAACAAATCTCGATAATTCTGATATATGTGATGTATATAACATATAAAATACTAGGAGAAAATTCTAAGTCAAGACAGCAAACTGTAAGGCTTGGCTAAATTATCTTCCACTATGGGGTAAAAAAATCGGACCCAATGGGATTCTAATCACGAGAAATCAGACCTGCACGGGCGCTGCCAGTGCCAACGTCAACGCCGAGGAAGGCCTTGCGGGAGGAGGGTGTGGCCGCGGAGGCCATCGAGGTGAAGGTGGCAATAGCAGAGGACGACGTGACGCGATTGGTGGAAAAGGGCACCGCCGGAAGTAGAGGCGCCCTATCCGACAGCGAGGAAGAAAACCACGCAGAAATCCCTGCCGGTCGCCGTCTTCTCCTGTTTTGTGAAGAGAAAACACAAACAATAATAAATGATCGTAATATTGTGATTAGCTGTGGGTTTGCACTTTTGCATGCTTAAAAAGCTTGAATCTTAATTAACTTATCGTATGTTTAGGATCAGATGGGATCTGCTCTTATGGTTTAATTAACACTACAGTTTTTTCTACATCCTTGTAAGTTGTAACAGTAGTTTTCTTTTTGTGGTTTAGGATGGGTTTATGAGGAGTCGTTTAACATGAGCCTGCTCAAATACAATTTGACACTAGGCCAGTCATAAACGTCTTTTATCATTTGTAAAGTGGCGACATGTCAAGGAAATAATATCTGTTTAGTAGAAAGAGAAAGAAATTCAAAAAGCTCATAAGATTTAATTTTTTTGGACGTAAGCTCATTGATACAAAAAAAATTAATAATTTACTTTGGTTGCCAAATGGACTTATAAATGGGAATTTCTTGATGACTAGACAATAGTAGAACCCATCTTACCATGAATGTCAAGCTTGATTGGGCTGCTCACAATGCTATGAACAATTACTAACTAAGGTCGTGAATATATAGACCCACATTACAAAATTCTAACCAACTCAACTACGTGTTTTGGAAAAGGTTATGTGGTATGTGTATAGATAATCCTGATATATTTATAATGCTCCACAGCATGGATGTAAGTCCAACGAACTACAGTATAAAGTAGGCTAACTCTCCAACAGAGGAGTTGAGTAGCCAAACACTACTAGTATATGGTTTGATTATTGTTCCATTCTAACTTTTGATTGACCTTATTATAAAAAAAATGTGATAAGTTTGACGTATCTAGATTCTAGAATCTTAAATCATCCCTATGCAATCAATGGCAGAGTTGGGAATTTTTTACTGTAGTGGTTATAAAAAATAAATTATCAAAGAAGATGTAAAAAAAAAAAATACTATGATTATAATAGAAAAATATACCAATTTTAAAAAACACCAACATATCTTTTGTTTGAAAGACTATTTCAAAATAGAACTTCAACAAAAAGAAAAAAATTACAATTATCCTCAAGAAAGACTCATTTTTTGGAAGCATTGCATGATTACTTCATTTTTAATAATATTAAATGTATCTTTCTTAATATAAGTTACTAGATTATCATTCATCTAATCATCTTCCATTCGATTTCTCAATTAATTCTACGCAATATCTATTGCGGAGAAAGATCTCTCAACTGATACTGTTGCAACTAATAGGGTCAATGCTAACTTGAGTAACAAATAAACTAAAGGATATGAAACATCCTTATTCTAATTCGCAAAAACTTCATTGAACACATCTCATTATTGTATGTTTCTAACTCGTCAAGAAGTACTCCACGATCAAATCTAAAAAAATCAAGTGAATAAATTTTAGTTAGACGAACCAACTTCTCTCGGTCATAAACAGAGAATAAATTACTTGGGTCTAGACATACTACACAAAGAAGCAACTTTGTATTTACTTCAATGAAACGGTTGTTCAACTCTTGAAGTTGTAAGTCTATAACTACATAAAAAAATTCAGCACGATGATAATGAAGATTTATTACTTATGAAACTCTTTGTCTTAATCATCCTTCAACTATATATATTTGATTCATATCAGGCATGAAAATCTCATGCTTGACACAAAATGTAGAGAATTCTTTCAATAAATCAATCCATCCATCATCTTTCATTATCTGCAAACGTTTTTTTGTTCGTGTAACTAGATCCATTGCATTTACAATATCTTGCTCTTTCCATTATAGAGTTTGTGACAATGTATGTATTATTGCCAATACATTTCTCATAAAGTGCAAGTTAGTGACAAAATCAAAAGATTTCAATAGTCTTAATAGTGAACAAGCTTCAATTCTTTATTCAAACTTTATCCCATCTTCTGTAATATCTTCAAGAACACCGAGCACTAATGGGAACATGTAATCATGCCAATCAATGATTCATAATGTGAACTCCAATGAGTTTCATCAGCACGTTTCAAACCAATTTCGTAATTCAAACCCTTTCCGGTTGAAAGTTCTTCTCTCTGTAGAGTATCAAAAAACTCTTGTGCTTACTTTTCATGAAGTTTATCACGACGCTTGCATGAAGATTCAACAACATTAATCACATTAATAACTAAAGTAAAGAAATCATTAATTTGATCTTCTTTTTTTGTCATACTTACTAATACTAATTGAAATTGATCTGCAAAACAATGTATATAATGTGCAGACTCATTCTTGTTCAAGATTAATGCTTAAAGTTCATTGAACGTACCTAACATGTTATTAGTTCCATCATAACCTTGACTGCGTAACCTACATCTACTCAATCCATGTATAGAGAATCATTCATCAATTTTTTCTTTCAATGTTACAACACAAATGTCCTTTACATGAAGAATTCCTAGGAATCTTTCAATTACTTGCTCCTTTTTGTTAACAAAACGTAATACAACAGACATTTGTTATTTCACTGACACATCATAAGATTCATCAACCAGCAAAGTAAAAAAAAATCACCAATCTCTTCGATGATGCGATTAATAGTTTTAATTGTGCAACAATTTAGAATTTACTTTGATTATCATGAGAAATAGTTTGTTATTTCTATAAGTATTATCCCATAATTTTGGAAATCTTCATGCAAACTAGTAAAACATTTTTAAAGTTCTAAATAATTTTTTCGATTGCTTGACTCTTCTGATTCATCATGACCTCAAAAAAATAATCCCTGTCACCCTAAAAAAAAACAAATGATTCCTATTGATGTGTTTAAACTTTAAACATCTTTTGTATTCTCCATCATTTTGACCTAAGTGCTTTACAAATACTGTCACAATTTGTTCCTTTTTTTTTTTTTTTTGTTAACGGTTGAGATAGATATTATTTCTTCGGCCTTAATGCCAGATAAGAAATATAGAGGTCCACAAATATTACATATCCATAGGCTTTACAACCTCCAAAAAAAATAGTACCCAAAAAATATTACAAGTATGGTACCCCATCACACCACGTGACCAAAAAATATTACAAGTATCTTATGAACCAAAAAATATCAGCAAAAATTCTCAGCAACTGCAAGCTGCATATTATCAATTAACCAGAAGTTAATCACGCATGGGAAGAGCAGGAGTTCCAGAATCATACTCCATCTCATTGGGGATTGCTGGGAGCCAATAAACTATGCTCCACAACTCAGTTATGCTGATAAGATGGTATTGCCCGTGTATTTTCACTTTTTTCGAAACCTATAGCCAAAGAGTCTACCCAACAGTAAAACAATGAAAAGATAATATTGATAATCATTCCAAATCAACCAGAGAATGATTTGAAAAACCTATTGTTCCTTTCATTCCAAATCAACCAGAGAATGATTTGAAAAACAATGTCCAATTAGAATAAAATAGATCAATTATAATGCGTAATAGATGGAGGATAATAGACAGTGTAATTCCACATTGTATCAAGAGTGTGTTCTGCAAAGGCTGTAAGCGTGGCAGTGCATAGGGATTCCCGCCTCAGTCGGTTGCCAAAACAGGAGTTCCGGCAAAAGCCTACCGCCCTGTCGAAGATATAGGCTGGAGGAGCCGGAAGGGATAAGAAACCCCCTTCAGATACAAAGGAAAATCTCCCCCATACCCAGACCACGGACATCATCACAAGCGTAACTTAGAGATTTCCCGGGCAGGCACAGACCAGTCGACAAAGTGTTGAGATAGCCAAAGAGGACAGGCACAGAACTAACAGGCTCAGAGGAAGAGATTACCTCGCCGAAGCCATTTACCTGGCCCTTGCAGTGCCTTCCGGAGCGATCTTGCTGTCCGAAACCCTCACCGGCGTGATGACCGCTGCCCAACTCTGTCGATGTGTGGCAGTCCACCCCCTGCAGACCACCGAGTCGGCCGATAGCCGGAGACCGATGGCTGGAACAAGACGTTCCTCTGTCCGAAAGCTGGAACAAGACGTTCCTCTGCCCCCACCCCAACCAGAGACGAAGAGCGGCTAGGAGCTGTGGAAGTGGACGCCGCGCACGGACCCGTCATGCTCCATGGCCCCATCTGGTAGTCCCAGAGCTGGATGACCCCACTGTGGAGGCAGGCGAGGATCCATGGCCTCCTGGGGTGGAAGCTCAGCCCCTTCACGCGGTTGCTTTTCGTCTCGAACTTCGACAGCATCTTCGCCCAGATCTGAGCCCGCAGAGGGGTGGTGGTGGTGGATCTGCGGGAGGCGGCGGTGGTGGTGGTAGATCTGAGCTCGCGGTTGCTTTTCGTCAGCATCTTCGCCCAGATCTGAGCCCGCGGATCATAGATCTGCGGGAGGCGGTGGTGGTGGAGGATTTGCGGGAGGCGGGGGTAGCGGTGGTGGATCTGCGGGAGGCGGCGGTGGTGGTGGTAGATCTAAGCTCGCGGTTGCTTTTTGTCAGCATCTTTGCCCAGATCTGAGCTCAAAAAAGGTTCTGGCCAGCTCTAGACTGTCCCTTCTCGCCGGCGGCCGCTCAAAGTCATAGTTCTTATCGTATTAATTGATTGTGAGCACTAAACATATGTAATGTCCCTAAACAATATGTTCCTTTTCATTCATCAAAGTTTCACATTTCTTCTTTACTTGATTGTGAGCACTAAACATATGTAATGTCCCTAATTCCATAATAATTTAAAACAAATTAAATTACAGGAAATTAAAAGCTAATAGACAATATCTAAACAACCACGAACCTGTGTGTATGGCTACGAAACTCTAGACTATATGCACTGTATGCTAAAACACACTCGCCTACACCTGCAATTTAAAAACCACGAGGAAACAACATGAGTGATAAAAGTCACCCAGCACGTACCCCACAAAAACGACGGAAAACAAAACTACTATTATTTTCCTTTAAAACGTTTCGAAATCATTTTCACCGAATCCACCAAAAACCAACAAACCAGGCCCAATAGGCTGAAAGCCCTAGAACGGGGCCCTACTTGGCCCAAATCACAAGGAACATGACCAACACCAACCAAATCAACAAGTGAAGGCTCTATTAGCCCAAAACCACAAACAAGGTCCTTAATGGCCAAAACCACACATGGTGAGACTGAAAACCCGACACCAGGCAATCCAACTCTTGCCACAAGTAGCCACCAAGGTACACTGCATTGCTACAGTGAAGCCACCTTATGCAAGAGCCACCTTATGCAGGGGTTAACCAGGCAATCCAACTCTTGCCACAACTCCAAGCGGTTCTACCACCATTGGATTGCATTAAACTGGGACCTACTAATACCTACAAAAATTCAGCACCCTGAGAATTTGGAAGCAGACTTCTCGTTAGAAGAAATCTACAATAACATTAAATTATTACCAGGTGATAAGGCCCCTGGCCCTGATGGCTTCCCTTTATGTTTTTTCCAGCAGTTTTGGGACTTAGTCAAGTTTGATATTTTGCAAGTATTCACTTGCCTTCATACTTGCTCAGATTCTGATCTCTTAGTCCCTATTAATCAAACTTTTATTGTCCTGATTCTCAAGATAGAAGGTGCACAATGTATTAGAGACTATAGACCTATCAGTCTTGTAAATAGTTTATATAAATTAATTACTAAAACTTTGGCTTCTAAATTTTCTCCTGTTCTAGACACAATAATAGACAATTCACAATGTGCTTTTATTCCAAGAAGATATATTGGAGATTGTTTCTTAGTGGCTCAAGAAACTCTTCACTGTATGAAAGTGATGAACATTCCTGGTTTTGTTTTAAAACTGGACTTCGAAAAAGCATTTGATAACATTAATTGGGACTTTCTCCTGGATTCCTTATCAGGAATGGGCTGTGGCACGATTCTCTCACTTGGAGAACTCTCACAAAGCCAACCCCTACCAAGGAAGGCAGCCCTGTCTCTTAGGACGCTACCAACTATGGGGCACGTGTCCCACACACATTGGCCACCACAAGGTATGCCTCCTCACGGCGTCTTCCACATGGTACTCATGAGGGAGTGTCATATCTTCACACCCAACAACATTCGAACGTCAGTGTTCACAGCGACAGCAGGAGTATCATACTTCTCCGTCACGCCACAAAACACCTCGACCCGTGGACCACAACCTTAGCTTCGAAATGACAGTTAAAGAATCTTATACCTCCAAGACCCAATGAATCTCCACCTCGAGTATCTCAACCCCTAACCTCAACCAAGGAGACACGCCCAACCATTGAGAATGTCGTCACATTTCCTACTCCTAACAACACAGTCTTTCGGCCTGTAAACAGAAAACTAAGAAAATCATTTCCAAAATAGGCTAACATATTTCTTTGAAAACCATTTCCAAAAGCATTTTATGTATTTGGAAAACTAATCCAAAATCTTCACAAATTCACAAAAAGCCTCGGAAAACACCCAGACAGACCCACGCATGCAGGTTGCGCACTCGACCCGTGCCCCCAATTTTCTATCAAAATTCAAACAAACCAGAAACAATGCTCCAAAAATTTCGCCTGAAGTAGTAGTGAGGGGTGAACCTGCAAAAAGATCACCAAAAATTGCACCCAAAATATATGTTGTAGACCATCGAGTCTAATTCACATCTACACAAACAAAACTAGAATCCATTGAGTATAGCTTCCGGAATAAAATTGCAAAGTCAAGGTGCGTAGAGAAACCAAAAACCAAACCACAGCGAATTCAACGCCATAAATGTCACAATAACTCACAATAAATTCTCGATATATTCCAGATATTAAATTTAGCCTAAATTACATGCATCCTAGGTATTTCTATCATTTTTCATGATTTCTACATGTTGGGTTGGAGGTGCGTACCTAAAACGCACTCCAACGTCTCAACTCCGACCTTCAACCAACTCCACCAATCCTAGGCGTCCTTGGCCACTCTACAACCTCAGAGACACCGCACTAGAGCTCCACGCACCATCTTAAGCAGTCGCCGCCCTCAACTTCTTCACAGCACCATTGGTAGGAGCAAACAGGAGAGGGAGAGAATAGGTGAGGGGGAGAGAGAGACGATGGAGGAAGAGTGTGAGTGGGTGGGGGAAGAAGAGGGGTGGAGGAGGGGAGAGGTGAGGTGGGGGAAGGTGCCACCAGTTGTAAGGGAGAGTAGGGGAGGAGGAAGCATGAGGAGGAAGGAGGAGAAAGGGGGAAGGTTGGTCATGCACTGGGCACGCATAGGCTTATAAAGCCCTACAACGCGATAGTTGGGCGCATGCATAACTGTGCGTTCCATCTACCAGCGTCTCGCACGAGCACACCAAACCCACACCACCAACTGGCCCACAACTGCAGGCCCACAAGTAGATCATACATGGGCCCACAAACGGACCCACACATAGGTCCACACATGGGCCCACAAGCACAGTGCCAACCACGCACAAGAGCATACGAACAGAAGCTGGCCGATGAGACTTAGGCCCAAAAACCACAAATTATACAAACGAGCCTCAGAATAGTAACATCCGCCTAAAAATAAATTCATTAAAAATGTAAGTAATTGCAAAATGAATTTACAGGTGTTACAACATATCTACAACATGAGTTCCAATTCTCTCAGTCTTCTTCCAATTTCAAAAGCCATCAACAACAAAAGCATCATCACCGATGCCATCTAGTTTAAAAAGGTAGGAAAAAAGACAATAGACAACATTTTTCTCTATGTTATATTCTGTAGACACCCTTATATGTTTGCAATAGGACAAAACCCTAACAAGACTCTAAAAAAAATCCTAAAAACCCTAGAAAAACCCTAAAAAGCCAAACAAAACCACGGAACCCTAATCCAAACCCTAAACCCTAGGTTAAGACCTAAACCAAATTCAAAACACTAATCCAAACCCTAAACCCTAGGTTAAACCCTAATCCAAACTCTAAACCCTAAGTTAAGATCTAAACCAAATTCAAAACACTAATTCAAATCCTAAACCTAGGTCAAACCATAAACCATAAGTCAAACCCTAATGTCAAATCCTAACAACCTAACTAACTTCCACTCCCTCTTAACTACTTTAACAAACTCATGTAACAAACTAAACTCTCTAGCCAACTCCCGCTCCAACATAACAACCTCTAACCACCTATAACAACCTCTAACTACTTAAACATACTCTAACAACTTCCCACTTAATCTAACCAACTCTCACAACTTCCCACTTAATCTAACAACTTCCCACTTAATCCAACAGTCTCTAATTAATCACAACAACCCATAACCACCATGGCAAGCTTATAAATAACCCCCATTTGCAAGTGAGAAGAAAGAATTGGAAATTTTGAGAGGAGAGCCCCCCAAAGCTTTTTCCTCACAACCAGAGCAACCAAAGTGATCCAGTAGCAAGGAGGAAGCTCGTGGAGGAAAGAAATCAGAGTTTCCAGTCATCTCCGACAAGCTCCAGCAAGCTCCGGCAGCCTCCGACGAGCTCCGACGGCCAAGGTTACTGTCAGTCCAGGTACGCCCTCCATAGACCTCAATTTACTTCAAAAATGCTCTCCTAGGTCTCCCTCTACCTCCCCTGATCGATTCCAATGGAGTCAGAGGTCTCCTCTAGTCGAAATCGAGTTTCCAAGCCTTGCCGGTGTCGTTTTTCGGCGACCTAGGTGGGGGTGCGAGTCCAAGGCATGATTCTTGCCCCAGGGTGCTCGATTCTCTCCCCATAGACCTCCTCTTGCTTTTCCACCTTTCTGGGCTCCACTTCAACCGTTGAGGAAGCCACTGGGAGCAATATGCCGAAGTCGCACTCGCTGTCGCCGGAGAAGATGACCTCTATGCCGCCTGATCCGTCACTCACTCCTTGCAACAACATTACGACCCCACAGAAACGATCCTCTGGCCTCACTAAAGCCTTCGGAGCAATCAAGGCTTCATTTTGAGCTCTGGATAGTCCTGACAACCAAGCTCGTCGAAGTGGGAGCGGGTCGACGACAGGCGAGGTCTGGGAAACAAAGGGAAGTGCAGTCCTTGCTCCTGGATGATGGAAAACCATCCTTGTCACGTTCCCAAGCCTCCCAGAGCCCTGGATCGCCGCGTCACTGCCTCCAACACCTCTTTCTTATCCGACGCCGTCACCAGAGCAACCCCAACGGCGAGAGGGGTGGAGAGCCCGTTCCAGCCATCATCTCCTAGATCCAGACCATTGGATCTTTCCCTCTCCTCTTCTTCTTGCTCCCCGTAAGGTCTGATCTTCAATCAGGCTTTGGGATGCTTCGGAAGAGCATCCCTGGCGGTCGTCGACGGTAGAGTTCCGTTGCCGATAGCCGTTGTGTTTTTAAAAAAAAATAGTTTTTCTTTTAAATAACTTCTGATACTTTTATTTTCTTGCAGTTAGGTCCTTATTTTCTTACAAATAGGTCCTTTTTCTTACTTTTAGGTCCCTGCATATATTTTTAAATCATTTGAATAAGATTTGTCTTGAAATATTGTAGAGGAACCCCTGTAAATTCTTAAAAATGTTGTCCAAGCTTAAAAGTTACACAAAAACCCCCTGATTTACTTTTCTTACATTTTAAATCCAGCATTTTTGCATAAAAAATCCTGAGTTTTGTTGAAATGGTTCTGAATGCATATTTCTCGGTCAAAATTGCAAGTTACACCCTGAGAATTCAAATATTTGCTCAAATGTGACCTGAATTGCATTTTAGCCCTTGAATTTCACTTATTTCTCACTAAATGTATGTTTTCTAGGGTAAATTTGCATGTTAGTCCCTAGAACTTTCTGTTTTCAAACATGGACTTTTTTTCTTGCATATTTTGTCCTTAATTTCTTCAAAATTGCATTAAATACATGTTTTAATGGCAAAATTGCATTTTGACCCCTAAGAATCTTTAATTTGACCAAAAATGTATAGTTTTGCACATTTAACCCTAGATTTTTTCAAAATTACATAAAATGTGTTTTTCTATTATTTTTGATGATTTAGCATCAAAATTTCAGTTTTCACTCAGAATTCGGGGATTTTGCACAAAAGCCCCTAGAATTTACATTATTACACTCTTACATGCATTTTGCACATTATGTTGCACGTTTTCATGCATATTTTCTTGTGCCTTCTTCTTTTCATCGTGCACTCATTTCTAACTCATTTCAAGTTTGATTTTCCCATCATTTCCTGGATTTCTACCGTCTTTCGCGATTCTAATTTGATTTGGCTTTCCATCGCCCGAGGGCGTACATTAACAGGCTTAACAATGTCAACATTGTCCCGAATGAGGATTATTTTCTCCAATTTAATTTTCTCGGATTTCTTCGAGTGTTCGCTGATTTACGTAACGCTTTTCGAAAGTTTCTCGATTTTTACGATTTTCCTCATCACCCACAGACGTACAGTAAAGCAGCATTCTCAATGCCTATATTTGTCCCTCGGATTATCTTTTTTCTTTTTATTCATTTCTTCTCTTTAATTTGGCATGTTTTCGCAATCACTTTAAGCATGTGCATTCAAAATAGGTAAGCATACACACAATAGACCATTGGTAAGTAGGAAACCTAGAAAGATCGAGTTCCTCGGGCACATGGGGGTGCCTAATCCCTTCCCCATGCGTAACAAGAATCCTTACCCTTTCTCTGGTCCATATTGATTTGTGCATTTCATCCATTAGGCACGGAGCATGCATATGTTTTCTTCACCATGGTTTCTTTTGGATTTTTTCCTTTATGTTTGGTTTTCCTCGTCTTTCCATTAAATGACTAAGTGGCGACTCCTTTCCTTATCCTTTCTTATCTTTCCTTGGTATTTCCAAGTCTAGTCTTCTTCTCCAGATTCACTATCTTCACCGTGACCGTAACGGGACTCCTCGTGTGCTTCCACGCACCGTAAGGAGAGCCGTGCAGGGTTCCACCAGCATAGTCACATATTCCAACCAGTCTTTGTACTTCTTATTAGCAAATAAATCTTCAACGAACTTTCGATGCTAGTCTTGAATCAACCTTGAAGGAAATGCATACCTAAGAAGTTGAGTTGGCTTTCTTAAAGGATAAGCTCTTCAAATCTTATTTCTGTCGCAACATGAGAAAAAAATTAGTAGATAATTAAACAAGTCAACAACAACAAATGACATTCCTAATAAACATTCAAGCAATCAAGTAAGAATACTTAACATGTGACACAACTCAAAAACAAAAATAAAGTAGTCTAAAAAGATTGTCATGTTACCTTAAACTTGTTCTTGAAAAAATAAAGAGTCAAGAATGGATTTAATTCCTTCAAAATTCAAAAGCATATCATGTTGTTCGAAGTCATGGGTTGCATAGAACTGAAATACTATATTATCAATAAATTTCATTGTTTCAATGATCAGAGCACCAAAAGCACAAGAAAATTTTTAAATTGAATAGAAAACTGAAAACTATCGTTATAAAATAGATGAACAACAAAGCCACAATCCACAGAGACTTAAATTCTATCCATATAATAAAATAGATGAACAAAGAAGGAGAGCAATTTTAAAACCAAGTATCCAATAATCTAGAAAAGAAAGATTATTTAAAACCTACAATGAAGGAATGTAAATCAAGAAAATTAAACTGTAGACGTACGATAATGGAGACCATATGTAGACATCCCAATTTTGAGGTCATTTGGCAGCAGGCTCCTCCAAATGATGCTCTAGTCGCAACCACCAAAACCTTAGCCCACACTAGCCCACCTGACCCAATTAAACTTAAAATCCAATAAAACCCTAGAACCCACTTAACCAATTAACATCCACCTAAAAATTCAAATAAAACCAACTCAAACCCACTTAAAATCCAATAAAACCCCTAATTAATCAAATTCTAAACCCTAATCAAGTGAAAAGAAATTAAATCAATTTAAAATCCATTAAATAAGACAAAAACCCTAATTCAAGCTTAATTCAAATTAAACCACTTTAAAAACCAAATAAATAAGTAAAAACCCTAATTAAAGTTAAAATCCACTGAAAATCCTAATTAATAAAAATCCAAAACCCTAATTAATCCAAAAACCCTAAATA